>JAQFXM010008043.1:0-11124 GCA_034693345.1 Entomobrya multifasciata
GGGCTGGGGGCCAACTTCCACTTTTTGGGGGCTGGGGGCCAACTTCCACGGGGGCGGGGGCCAACTTCCACTACATCAGATTCTCTCCCGTTCCATCCATCTTTTTTAGTAGCAAATATATCTCAGCTGGTTCTGTAGCCACACCACATCATTTTTCTGGAAATTTGAAGTTGGTGATTGGATTTGAAAGTTTTTACTAAAGGTAAGTTAAACTTTAGGATAATTAAAGGCTTATTGTTAGTTATAAGCAAGAATTGAAGCGCAGGTGAAAATAGTTAACTGTGAAATCATTTAACTAAATGGGAAATTTATTAAGTGACCACCGGTGATAACCGGTTAGCGGTTGTAATGTTTTTTAAAGTGAATTGTACAATTTAATGTGTGGTATGTTTTGTCATGAAATATGCAGTTAATTGTTCACTTTTTTGTTTGCAGAATAATAAAAATGGCCGCCAAGCGAATTGCATCCAGTTCCATCAACTGGGCCGCCATGGCGGAGCGCGTTCCCGAGAACCAGCGTCCAATGTTCCTAGCTCTTAAAGCCAGAAGCGACAACTATCTTCGAAAGTAAGTTAACTTTTTAGTGAGGAGGAGTTTTGTACAAAGTATTTAATGTGTTGGATAAATTTTATAACTGATTGAAATGTTTAATTTTTATTTAGGGTTCTGGCGAATCCCGCAGCCCCACCAAAGATCGACTTCTCTTCTTACAAATCCAAGATTCCCGTTGCCGGGCTTGTGGATTCTTTGCAAAAGCAGTATGAAGCCATGAAGGTGCCGTATCCAGCTGATAAGCTGACTGCTGAAGTCGACAATCAAGAGAAGACAGCTGTAAGTGCCTACTTAATATTTTTAACTGAGCAATTAAAATTATAGTGTGCTGTGTGCAAATTTAGTAATTATGTACTTGGTTTTAATTTTCAGTTACAACAAGCTGCTGCTTTTATTGCTGCCTCGGAATCTAGAATTAAAGATTCAGAGGCAAAGATTGCCAAGTGGGATGATGTTTTGCCATACGAGGAAATGACTTTGGAAGATGTTAAGGATATGTTTCCAGATCAAGCTTTGGATCCTCTTAATAAGCCAACATTCTGGCCCCACAATCCAGAGGAGCAGTTGGACTACAAGAGGCCCGATGCTGAGGCTCATTAAATTTCAAAACATCAAATTTATCTAAACAGCTTCTTGCATAGTTCATCAAATATATACAAAACGTAATTATTTAGAAGAGAATGTAAAATATTAATGGTTAGATGTCAAATGGATGTTGGTCGTATCAAATTTCCTGATAAATTTTCTTCTGTAGTCACTTATAAAAATGAAATTCAAACTTCGTAAGAATAAAAATTTATTTGCGAGTTCTGGGTGAACTGTACTGTATCTTCATTGTTTATTGTTTTGCATCGGCATCATTTTTAATTATTACTAATGACGGTAGAAAGATAATTAAAATACTAATTACGAATTAAATTTGTTGCACCATCCCCTCAGCTCATTCATCATCATTATCACTTTTTGCACATAACCAGATTTACAATGCATGTAAACAAAGCTGGTGAAGTCTGAATGGGGTATCTTGAACCCATTGCCAGGATCATCCAAAATATTCTGTACTTTTGCCAAGAGATTCATTTTATGGACTCCTTCTGTTTATGATAGGGATACACACATACCGACACCACCGGACCACCGTATCAATTTAGTTGCTGATTTGTTTTTGGTTGGGGAAACAATTAAATATTTAGTGACGTGATGTGAGACTTCAAGTCTCACCATACAGTGAACAACTTTCTTCAGTTGTTGATATCCGCCACCTTCGTTTAGTCACGTTCATCAATTTTAAGTTACAAAAATCTAAACACATTTAGTCAGCTGTTTACCAACGAAAAGTAAGTGTACTTAATTTAATGCCTACAATTATATGTTGTGTGTGTATAATTTATGTAATCGAGTTAAATAATGAATAGTTGAAATTTGTGTACTAATTTGATTTTGATTTATTTCAGAACGCCACAATGAGCGGAGCAGCGTACAAGCAGGACTTACCTCCCCCGGGGGGCTACAAGGCGATCCCATATTTGAGAGTTCCAGCAAAGCAGTACATGAGCGGTAAACACTCAAAATTTAATTAAAAATAAAATTATAGTGTGATTGATGTGATTTGAAATTTGGCGATAGTGCAAAAATACTGCGATAGCTTAAAACTAATCATTTTTTTCTATTATTCGTTTAATGTATTTCAATAGGGGCAACTATGTTTGTACTCTTCAACATAATCACATTTGGAAGTATCTATATTTGGAGCTTTGGAAGTGATAAAGTCAAGAAGCTACGAGTGGAGGACAGAAGCGCCAGAATTGCCATTCAACCCTTGCTGTTCGCTGAAAAAGACAGATTGTAAATCAACTTCTAAATTTTATTCAAACCATTATACATATTTAATGACTTGCGTAAGCACCTAACTTTAACCTTTAAATAACCTATTCAGATATTTGAAACGTTGTCGCCGTCTCCGAGAAGAGGAGGAGGAGCTAATGAAGGACGTGCCTGGATGGGTTGTCGGAACTTACTGGGGAGAGCCAATCTACCACACTCGCCCAAAGGATGAATGGCACGATCTTAGTACCACCGAGTTCTTTGCTCACACTCCGCATTACAAGTTTCAGTTTTTCAAGAATTTCTACAAATATTTTTAAGCAGTTGCTCCACCTCCACCATCAATTCTTCTGCCCAACATCTTTTTTTAGTAAATTTCCTCATGTCATGTCGCGACCATACCTAATATGAAAACTTGTGATGATGAGTGAGCATATAACATCTTGATTAAAAGAGGACTTGCTTTGGGATAATTAAAAGTCCAATCTAAATAGAAAAAAATATTTATGCATAACATCATCATTGCATAACTGAATGTTATATTTCGTTAGTCAAATCTTAGAAATGATCTTTGTGAATGATACAAAACAAAACTGTTATGTAAAAAAAGTTAATTGCATTTTAGAAATAATAAAATGATTATGAAAAAATAGTATATTCGTCGCTTTCCAAAAAAATACATAATTTATAATTATAGCTGCCACAGACTTTATTCAATTCAATAAATAATCAATCTTTCTTATTTAATCATCATTTTTTAATGAAACTCAACTCATGGTTCGTCGCATATAGGGTCAAGGTAAAAAGCATAACTTAATATTTTTTTCTTTATTTTTTTTACTTCAGTGTGATGTGTCGTAGTAGAAAAAAAGTAAAATTAGAAAAAAACCTATCAATATATGGACATTATACAAAATAACATTTATAATTCAATACGCTTATTTAACATAAAATTATAATTACATCAGAACCTTTTTTGAGGATTTTTAAAAGATTAGTTAAGTGTACACTTAAAATATATTTAAAAATCACAGACAAACGAACAAAATCCAAAATCACCCAACTGAACCCACCCACACCCACTTTTACAGTAATAAGCGTCATCTTGTGTCAATCATCATAACAAACTTAAAAAATTAACTTAACTTATCAAAAAGCTAAAAAATACAGTTGGCTTTAATATATACATTAATATGTGCAGTGTGGACGGATAACGAAATATTTCATATTTTCCAGAAAAAAAACGAAATATACATATCTAATGGATAGGAGGAATACATACATGGTACGGCACAGCACGAAAAATAATAAATACCGATAATTTTTTTCTGAAAAAAAAAACTAATATTTAAAAAACTATTCTAAAAGTACCGAAATAGTTAAAGCTTCTTTGACCCCCCTGCATATGCTTCTTGTATGATCATTTCTTGTGCTAGCTTTTGAAGCTTCCTCAGCAGAAACTTTTTGATACGACCCCACCACGAGTGGTTACCCATTAACCTCTTGTCCATTTCCATGAAAGAGACAATGTTCAAGTTGCGTTCAAAGTCGGCATACAATTCCATCAGTTGGGGATCCGTGCTGAGGGCTAGCGCAAGATTCTCAAAGTCAGCACCAAGTTGGCCTAGTTCTTCGTCAGAAAGGTCTTCCATGAGGAAGGCGTCTTGTTGGTCAGGATTCCGATTGTTAAATGCCTTCCAAGTTTGTTGAAATTTTTCACGGCCCATTTCATCATACATTCGAAGTAGAAATGCGGGTATACTTTCAACCTATCAGAAAATAAAAAATAATTATGCAATTCATTAGCAAAATTTAAAGTTTAATTTCATGAAAAACACTGCGCAGTATTTTTTTGTTCTATTTTTACTTTTAATTAAAAATTAGATAAGAAATCTAACCTCATGCCTTTCCATGACCGCTGAGCGGATAAATCTAGCATCGCCCAATCCCGCGTACAGAATCGATGCCATGCCAAGACAAAGGAGCAAATTAGTCATTGCGTTACAATTTCCGATCATCTTCCTTACAAAATTTGATAACTTTTTCTCGAACTTTCAACTTTTAATGTTTATGATTTATTAGTCACTTTGTTGATAAATGCGTCTTGTCTTTTTCCCTTTTGCCAAAAAAAACTATTTATAGTTGACTTGACTTTTGAAGACTGGAGTAGGTTTGTGTTCTTGTTAGTTTGCCACCAATTAAGAGACTGTGCCCTCACGCGCTCTTCGCTGCCAATTTAAGTAGTTGACTTGACTGGCTGGTTGAGAAGTTTTATCAGGATTTTTCTCCTTATAGCTGAGAAACACAGAAGGTGACTCTGGGTCACGAGGGGTTCACCAGAAAAAAAAGTATGATAACCTTTTTATTCTTCAGTTCTGGCTGCTGGATTTTCAAGATATTTCTAAAAGGTTATCTCTGACACACTGGATAAACGAGAATGAAGAATGATCTTTTTTATTAAAAAAAAAGAATTCCTTTTTGATTGGATGATCGGGTTGACTGAGTGAGTTTTCAGTACGATTTTTTATGGTACGATATATTAAAAAATGAACTAATTATCACTCGCTTCTCATGTTATTTTCTTATCAGAAAAAAAGTTAAGATTTTTTACGCATTCCACCACTGCTACTTTGGTTGGATTTTTAATGATCTGACAAAAAAAATTGTTTGATTTTTTTATTGATTTTGATCAGCTCTTTTTTAATGGGCCTCTGACAAAGATTTGTTATGTATTTTTAGCTATCTTTCTGGAGGTCTCCAAGATAAGTTATGGTTCAATAGCTTTTTTAGAAAATATTTTTCTCGTGAAAAAAACAGAAGAAGAGTTAATTTTTTTAACCGAATCAGTTAAAAATTTGTATGTGTGCTTTGGTCGGTGTCAACAACAAAACTGATCTTCTCACGTCATTTTCTATTTGTTTATATAGGGAACCCGAAACGCGATTAGTGCGATATGATATGTTAGGGAGAAAAGCCAAGAAAACGGTGGTTCTCTCTGGTCTCCTTGCGAAAAATCCAATGTTGGATGCCCATGCAATTCATGCAAATGGAAACGTACGCCAACCACGCTCTTTCTTCATTTATGGGGATTTTTTCTCTCTATTCATCAAGATAACTATGATGAATGAACACACGTAAAATAAAATTGTTACGTTATTTATATGTACTATAAATTAAAATACTATGCACATGACTTGACACATGTAAATCATCCTTATAGTAAAAAAATCATCTTTAATGTTGTGTGGCGCAGTTAGTGGAAAAATTATAGTGAAATTTAGTGGCTTGATTGCGTTAAGAGTTTTGATGGTGTGCCGTGACAAAAGGCAGCTCATCATCATCATCTTTTCCAATCTCTCTGAGAGATTTCATTCTCATTCTGAGAAGCCATTGAATGAAACAAGTAAAAAAAGACAACTACGCAATAAAAAAATTGTCATCAGCGTCGTCAGCACATTCCCCCTCTCTGTCTCTAAACCCAATTCATTTAATTTTAATTGATAAATAGACAGATACACAATGAGTACATGTTTAATATTTATATTTACGTTGATTCATAATAATAATATTTATATAGAGAGCTATTCTAGTTCTTTGAATAGTATATTGGTTAATCTTGCACAATCAACTATTAAGATTATACACAGCGAATGAATGCAATTCATTATGAAAATTTTGTAGGGTCGCGTCGTCCAGTGACTGATGACTGATTTGACGTGGCGGTGATGATGATGATGACCAGGGGCTAGGCCAAATCTCATCTTTGCAGGCTTTATAATAGCAGAGGACGCGCAGTTTGCAGGAGGGACTTTTTGGTTGGATTAATTTGTAAGCTGAGTTGCATAAGCCAGTAATAAAATATAGCGCATGCAATACGTTAAATATGTCCATGTGTCTCCGAGAATCGAGTCCCATTTTGACATGAAACATTGGATTTAAATTTTTTCTTCGTATTAAATCGTTAAAATGCATGCGCATGACTATCGTGATGGCCATTTGATCAGTCACCCGTGAAATATAAACGATCATTTTACATCCTTTATAGTAATCACGATGTAAATGCGCAGATTAACTTTCTTTGAAATCTGTCGCGGCGACGCGGCCCAGAAAAAGCGAAAGGAAGGTTTGGTTTTATCCACTTAAAAGTAGTCGAGTCACATGCTTATTATAAAGTTGTATTTTATATCACAGGTCAAAAATCGTCCTTTCACGTTTAACTTCCAAGGATGAAGGATGTGTTATAAAACAACCGGGTAAATTGTTGCAGATTATATTTAGACTAGTCATTGAAATAATTTATGGTCTTTGCTAAGTTTAAATTCGGAGAATTTACTAACTACGCTTGCAAATTTAGTGCAGCTGAATTTAGAAATGATATAAGCATGCAATGCAATAAGTATGTATGATGATCATCTTCATCGTTTGTCATGCAATTAAATACGATGATGTCGTTCTATATCCTGATTCTGATACAGTTTTTATACATATATGATATAATTCAATCAATTAATCTAAATGTGGAAAAAAGATGATTGATGAATGATCAGGATCACTCATAGGATGAATTTATGCATGTTAGATTGGCTGATGGTGTCATCATTTCAATATTGGCCAGTGTCATAATTAACGTACATACGTAAGTAAACCTGTCCTCTATTTCCATGCTAAAATATAGATACATATATTGCAATTTGCAAATTGATACATATATTTATATTGCATTGCGCTGTGTGCTAAATTACCTTATTGCCTTGGAATGGTCAAATAGTCAAATCAATGAACTCCAATATCCAACATCCAACACCACACGTATGCTCAGACTGACAATTTTTTTGGCACAGAAAAAGATTAAGTCCTTAATTCCTTATCCTGATCCCAAGCTGCTGACGTGAAAGAAAGAAATGAAATATTGGAATATCTGAGATTGTGAAGGTCGTAATTCATTTTAATCATAAAAGACTGAGATTGTTACATTTGAACTGAAGAACAAGTGTGAAACCTGTTCGTGCTACCGTGTTCCTTGATACTTACCCTGCCCTGGTCTCTTTCACAAACTTGCAAAATCTTCTGATAAAAATATAAATTCAAGTGGGATATCGCTAAAATAAAACCTGAAATGTTTTATTGCTTTCACCTCACGTCACCCCCAACCGGAAATAAATCTTTTCAGTCAGCTTGATTTTCAAGTAAAACATGAGATAAGTGTGACATATTATAATCAAATCATTAACAAGTTGACTTGACTTGACCTTTCTTAAAGTGAAAGATTTCGCACGTCTGCTTCTGCACAATCTTTTAGCAAATTACCTTGTCCTGTGTTTGATGAAAAGAGCGGAGATGGATGAAGATGATGATCCTGTCTTTACGATAAATTTAGTGGTGGTGGTGTTGATGATGATGATTGCTGGCAGCCAGCTTGTCTCTGATGACAAGTAATTAAAATTTATTTTTATGGGAAACACTATCAAAACCACCTACAGCAGCTTGAATGACGCAAACGAAATATTAAACACAGTGCAAATTTGTTTAAAAGAAACGATAGTTCAATTCAATTAAAGTTACGATTATTATGGCTATAAATTAGCAAGCTAATAAGAAGTGGAAATTTATAAAAAGCCAAACCCAAATGAGGAACCATTTATCTTACATTTTTAACATGGATTGAATATAAATGCTGATGACGCTATAAGGAACCACGATAATTAAGAAGAGAATGTATGGCTGATTTTTTTGGAAGCATTTCATTTATTTTCTCGGAAAGGACAATGTTAGTTTCTTGTGGAGCTTTTTTCTCAGGGAAACGTTTACTTCAACCATGTCTTATCTCTTTTCGTGCCAGGAAACTTGCAGAAAACGAAAAACTTAACAATGCCAGTCGTCATGCACCAATTAAATGAGACAATGAACCCATGCAAAAATACAAGGAACCGGTTCAAGTTGCCCCTTTTTTGGGAGTATGACGTTCGTTCGTAGCAAAGATGCTATTTTTTTCATCTCCTTCGTCATTATCATTAATTTCCTTCTTAGAAACTTGATGGTCTTCTGTTACTTAGTTTGCTGTAGAGAGATGAGGAAAAATCCTAGAGTATAAATATGTTTGACGAACACAACATAATACCATCCAAAAAACTGAACTGCTGATAATGAAAATGCAGATGGAGACAAATGATTAGGTTTCATCTTGTGATTCAATTTTACTTGAAACAATCATCAATGGGTTTCTTTCACTCTGTTTGTGTTTTTCCTTCGGTCTCCCAATTTTTTCTCTGGGTTTGGCTTGATAAAATGATGAATTTGGTAATTTCCAACTTGTCAGAGTGAACATTCTGGAAAAATGCCGTTTAGCTGTGTGTATATTTATGTTTGCCTTTGATTAGATTTTAGATAATAATTGATACTGATGCATATGTGATGATTTGCAGATGACAAAGAGGGTCAGCAAAAAAAGTCATAATAGTTATCTCTTCACGAGTGGTTCCATTCAAGCAATAAATTGTGGAGGCGTTGTCACTCATTTAAAAATAAGCTTGGTGCAGTGTGGTCAAGATTGGATACATTTAAAGGCTTCGTCTCCTCATACGTCGTGTGGACCAATGGGCATTCACCAAATTAATTGACCTATACAACGACCCACGTTGCCAAAAAATGCTGGGTAAGCGAATTTAGAAAAGGAACAAGTAGAAAAAGTAATGTTTACTGTAAACTAATTCATGAGTTGGAACAGAATGCTTTAAAATTTGGTCCAGCTCTATAGAATGGACAAACAGTCACATCAATTGGTACTCAAGAATTTTTTTATGCAATGTCATTCCATGTTCCAAAAAAACTTGAAAAAAATTTAATTGCCAAAACAAGCAGATTATTTGATGGGCATATTTATAAACATCTTATGAAACGAAAACAACAGGAGTTGCATAAAAATTAAAAAGATAAACAAAAACAATAGCAGGATAAAAACAATTTTTCATTAAAGTCAATCAATCATAATAAACGATGAGTTACTTTTCTTTGTTGACGCAAGCAAATGCAACCACATTAATTTGTACTTTTTGACTAGCTAGTTTGTAAATTTGCTAGTTTAACCCTTGTAATTTTTTCCTGTGAATCGAATGACATTCATTGAAATTTGACTTTGGAAAAAATTCTATTTGGTTTAACTGTAGATAAATAAAAATGGCTGGCTAGTTGAGATTAGCTGGTGCCAAAAAGATTGAACAGATTATATTCATCATATTATCATATACTATCATGTGTCAATCAAAAAACATTCTTGTCAAAGTTTCTCAGTTCATTTGGTTCATTCTCATCATTAACTTTATATTCATTTTTTTGCTGAACATCTTTTTTTTTAAATTAGTGATTGAAAGTATTAAAAAATATCTTTAAAAATCGGGTTAAGGTTTTTTTCATTCTAACATCCGATTTGATTGCATAAGATGATATATAACTTTCTGATTCTGGATGATTCTAGACAAGTATTCTATCATGTCAAGTAAGAATCAAAGTTCGAAATGGGTGAATTATGTCATTTTTTGTCTTATCTGTTGCCTTGCGAAACAGTGCTCGTTCGTAAGTCATAGTCCAAGGAAGGACGTGAACGTGACATTTATGGCATGACTATGACTAGATACTTTGACAGACGCTGTTACTTAAGAGGTTGGAAATATGTAACTGATTGGTTTAGATGAAGGTGAAAGTATTAAGATGCAGTGTATGTGTACCTAGCAAGGTCATTAAATGGAGGAGTCAATATTAAATGTAAGAAATGATAGGTGCTATACAAATGCAGTACCAAAACCAATACCGGCGGCATTCTCAATTTGATGTTCAATGTCAAAGGTCACGTTCATTTGCATAATTAACATGCATTGAGAGGAGAGATCACTTTACGCATGTAATACACACGCGGAACAAAAAACTACATAGCATGTGAACTAAGTATGATATATATCTAGACATAATTGATTCGACCATGTCGCCATAGGAAATTAAATTAGGTGACATGTATGCATATTTAACTTAAGAATGTGACAAAATTGGAATATACTAGTAACCAGCGGTGCACGTTTCTTACATTCAAGACACGACTCTTAAAAAAGCATAACCAGAATAAAAACGACTGTAGAAAGGTGATATATGAAAAGGAAGCTGAGCTGATGTGCATGTGGTCAGGTATGACATAAAACTAAAACACTGGATTTTCAAATGAAGGAAATTGTGATTTTAGTTATGAAACATGTTTATAAGCACATATTTAGTAAGGCCTTTTTACGAAAAACTTTCACTTGCCTTTTGTGTGAGATGGCCTAATGGTTCTTTCATTTTATGCTTTCTTGGTCCTACTCAGACTTGCTTGCATTCTTTTTTAAGATTTAGTTTTTGCATTCGAAATCGTAATTGTAAAGTTTCGTATAATTCTTGGAGTAAAGTTGCACAAATGTTCATTTATATTGTCAGCGATTGGTTTTTTTGTAGTTTTAAAACTTATATGTTTCTTAGTGAATCATAGTATGAAAATGAAATATTTCGATTATCAAATTCTCAGGTTATTTATGATGAAGGGAATTGTATTTAATGTATGCCGTTTGAATTTTTATACAGACTTAAAATAAGCTGCTTAGACAGCAGATTTAATTTGTGTCGGCATCATAACCTGTTCAAGCAAAACAATTCAAAGTAATTTTAAACTTTAGTTAAACTAAGCTAATAGTTAAAATGATACTTTAAAACACTGTAATATAGGGAAGC
>JAQFXM010008044.1:0-11123 GCA_034693345.1 Entomobrya multifasciata
CTGGAAATTCTACAAGGTAATGTGAAAATGCCGGCCGGCTTGATCAGTGTAAAAAAAGTAACCTGAGCTGAGCAAAGAGCCGAGAGAGAGCATTATTGTTTTAAAATGTAATTTAGGGGACTATGACTGTCTTTTACACAGCACAGTGCACAAAAACACAGTGATATTATCATCATCATCGAGGATCTCCTCACCATCATGATCGAGCGAGTACCTAGTAAAACTATTTAAATGCGGATAGGATGTAGTAAAATGAGATGGGTTTAAAGAATGAGTTCATAGAAGGAAAAGGGATAACGTTTTCTCTGGGCTTTTTCTCCATCTGCATGTAAAAAAAATTGTTTGTCGTAGTTGTATTTTCCGGTTTAGTAGCCCGGTCTTTAATTATACCTTGAATTTTTGAATTTTATGAGTTTTTGAAAACCTTAAGCCAAGGAACCATAAAATATATCGAATTCTGAACCTGAACCGATTTTAAAGGGACATCCTTCTATAACAAGTTATACGGCTTTTTAGTAAATACCCTCTCTCTTCTCTCTCTGTAAACTGCAGTGTACATAAAGCCGGTATTATCTTTTAAGCTGAACAAATTTATAAATATGAAATGGACTAAAAAAAGCTTCAATTCTCAAACATACATTCATACATTTTTACATTCAAGATAGCCTGCTTTTTTATAGGCATTACTCTAAAATCCCATTATATTATGTATCCAGAGATTTTTCTTGACATCCTCTGAGCCTTTTTCTCTCTAAATCGAGTATTTTTGAACGTCCTCCATCCTCCTATGCATTTTACATAAGACCTTGGTCGTCAACCAGAGAGCCAGGCTAATAGTATAGCCGAAAAAGCCGACCGGACCGATAATATGATGCGATATATGCGATGCCGCTCTTGTGTATATTTTTTTTACTACATAATACTTACGTACATTACTGCTTTACTTTGGTCTATTCTACTGTCAAGCCGAGCCGAGGAGAGAAAAGGTATAAAAAAATCCATCCAAAAAAATATACTAACTAATAGTGTGTTGGACTATTCTTGTTCGTGTGGATTGGATATTTTGGTTAAAATGCATATTATGTTGCTAATGCTGCTGCTGAACAACAAGAGTAGTAGGCATTTTTTTATCTCTTTACTTTTAGGTATACTCTCTGTAAAAATCTCGTATGGAAAGAGATGCATGCTTTAAAAACACTGTTTGTGGAGGAAGAAGAGAAGACGTGGTTAGTCGTCGTCGTCGTATTCTCGTATCTGTTTTTTATGACTTTGTTAGGTCGGTAGTCTTGTTCGGTATTTTCTCTTCAATGTGTATAACGTTCATATACACAAAAAATATAATATGTACATATCTCCTTCGGCATCGGCTTGAAAATGTTGAAAATGCGAAACACTTTATAACATTTGTATGTATGGCAGCGTTGCTGGGAAAAAAATGGTGGTGGTGGATGGTGGAAGGGAGAGAGAAGTGTAAAGTGTGAGTAAAGCTAAAAAGGACACAAGAGACTCAAACGAAGAAGAATAGTTTTGTGTGTTCTCTGTGCTCTCCGCTCGCATTTTTATTTTTTTGGCCATGTATTAAATGCAAGCTTCCATATTGGATTTCGGTGTAGTAGAGGCCAGCCACGCTGTGCTCTCTTCAATTTTTTTAGAATAATTTTTTCTAGGATATTATAAACTATAAGGATAATTTCCAGAAAGCAAATTAACTTAAAGATTAATTAAGAAATTTAAATTCTATCTCCCCTTTTTATCTCCTAATTGTTATATTATTTTACTGATAAGTTAGACAAGTTGAGGAACAACAAGAAGAAAAAATTTATTTGGAGTCGGTCGGTTTTGGATACAGGATACAGGATAGATCACACACACTGTTCAGTATACAAAAAAAATATATCAATCTTAAATAGATATATATACATTTTTAGTATATACATTAGAAGGAACGCTATTTATCATTAAGATAAAAAAAAAGAATCATCTCTCTTGAAATAGTAGTTGTCATTCCTCCTCTTCTCCAACACTTCGTGTCATCATCATCATCGCCTGAAAAAATATATCTTTTAAATTATTAATTACTCTTGTTAATTATATTTACATTAGTGTGACGACAAGTACTAAAACAAGCTTAAAGTACTATTAAATTATTATCTCGCTTTATAATTTAAGTAGGAAAAGTGAAACTATTTTTTAGTAAGAAAATACACGACGACGACCATTACAAAAAAAGGTGCTTCTTTATTTTGACAAGCAAAAAAAAAGCAATAAAAAATTTAAATCTCTTTTTAGTCATCTGGTATAAATTAATCCGCTTAGATTACACTGCGCTACTATTTTATAAAATTTTAATTTTCTTCGTTAAGGTAGACAAGTCAGTATAAAAGAAAAAATAACGACGAAGACATTTTGTAACTGAAAAGGACAACACGGTTTTTTAGCAAAATTGTCGACAATTCCTTCCCAAATCAATTCGCGTGTTGGCTTTAGGCAGCCACATTCCAAAATAGGGTCGAACGTGATTATCGACTGCACTGCTGGAGGCAACTTGTCCAGCGGTGTTAAAAATAATCAGGACAGCATCATGAAGAAAGATGGAGAATGTGACGAGAGAGGGTGAGTTTTGAAATAGTAATTTTTAATTGTGGGAGTTTAATTGGTGGTGTGAGAATGACAGCTGTTTGGGGAGGGTGAACCCGGCCGGTATAAGTATACATTAATGACATCTGGTTTGATTTTTTTTTGATTACAGGAAGTTGTTCATTGGTGGACTCAGCTGGGAAACCACCATTGATGGTTTGCAACGTTATTTTAGTAGATTCGGAGAGGTTGTTGATGCTGTGGTCATGAAGAACCCGGAGACCGGTCGGTCCAGGGGATTCGGATTTGTGACTTTCAGTGACCCTGCTAATGTAGATGCTGTACTGAACAGTGGACCGCATCAACTTG
This sequence comes from Entomobrya multifasciata, assembly GCA_034693345.1. Lineage (NCBI taxonomy): Eukaryota > Metazoa > Arthropoda > Collembola > Entomobryomorpha > Entomobryidae > Entomobrya > Entomobrya multifasciata. Next base: position 2,947 of record JAQFXM010008044.1, read on the forward strand.
ATGGCCGTACTGTAAGTTTAACTCAATTTGTTTCTGAATTTTGTGATTTTGACTCTTGACATGTTATACTGCTATACGTTCGTTAGTGGTTGAGTTATATTTCCATTGCATCATCACTAATAATTATTACTTTCGTTTTCTTATTTTTAGATTGACCCCAAACCTTGCAACCCACGGACGATGCAGAAGCCTAAGCGAGGTTCCAATGTCCCAAAGGTCTTCTTAGGAGGACTACCCCCCAACGTGACTGAAACTGATCTCCGACAGTTCTTTGACCGGTATGGCAAAGTTGTTGAAGTTGTCATCATGTATGATCAAGAACGTCGCCGAACCAGAGGTAAGGGTAATTACTCATTTATTTTGGGGCTTTCTGCTTGTCTTTTTATGTGTGGTGATGGGGCGGATTTCATCATATTAAGTTAAAGGCTGTTGAAGTTAAATGTCGACTTCATCCTTGGTTATCGTTGAAGCTTCCTTCGTTTTGAAGAATCAAAAAACAGCCGATAACAATTTGCCTCCTCATAGTGCATGATGTCTTGTTTTATCGGACATTGTGTCTCCGTGTCGGCTACATTTTTTATTTTGAAATGAACATCACCTCCCCCCTCCCCACATATTATTGTCATCATTACAAATGCATTGCAACTTTTATGCTGCTACTCATTTGAATTCCATTAGCTTATCATCTCTGATTACTTTCCTCTTTCGCTAGGGTTTGGGTTTGTTTCTTTTGAGACCGATGATCCAGTGGAAAGATTAGTGGCTGAACACTTTGTCAACATTAATGGAAAACAGGTACTGTACCAAAACATTTTTTTTCCTTGATTTTTTTCATTCACAGTCTATCTATAGTCTTTATGGACACTATTGATCTGAAATGCTAAAGAATAGTGTATGCTTTTTAATAATTAATCATTCCCTGAATAAGGCTTAAGCTAGATTATTAAGTGTAACAGATAATTTGTATAATGACAGCATGTAACCGTAACTTGTAATAATTTTCAATGTTTAATGTAATTCTTCAGAAATAGTTTAATGTTTCACCAACGACTGATTTTAACGTATAGAATAACTGATAATTTTTAATGTACTTCTGTATACTAGTCTAGTTAAGTCAGTCAGTTAAGTTGTAATTTTTAGTACGTGTTTGTCAAAAACAAATTTATCTTGTAAGTTAAGACTTTGCCTTATATTGCACTTACTTTTAGTTTACACAGGAATTGTAAGAAAATATATTTTAACTAACTTGTGTCAATGTTCATAAGTTATAAGTCTACAAAAGCATAGAAAGCTTAATAGTGTGTGTTCAGGGAGATTTAAGTTAGGCTTAGGTTTATGCACTCTATCCAATTGTACAATCCTCCTTTTTAGGTTGAAATCAAGCGTGCTGAACCTAGAGATGGTCGTGGTGGTGGAATGGGTCGTCAGTCCGGATGGGGAGCAATGGTAAGCTTGACATTCAAAGAAATTATTACCCCACTTGTTACTTGAAAGTTACAGCCTAGAACTCAATGTTGGAGTTGAGTGGGATTTTTTGGTCCTCATGACTGTTTGTGTAATTTTATTCTTTTCAGATGGGCAATCCCATGGGTCATATGGGACCTCCAGGTGGCATGATGCAAGGATACCAGGGATGGGGAACTCCTCCTCAACAGTCTGGATATCCTCCACAAGGTTACAATCCCGGCGGTGGACAGAGTTATCAAGGCTGGGGAGCAGCACAAGCTACTCAAGGACAGCAAATGCCACAGTGGGGAAGTTATGGAGCTACCCCACAACAAAGCTATGGCTATGGTGAGCGGGTCAATAATCTGTACAGTTCGTCTAGTAGATATTTTCAGTAAATTATAGTCCCCAACAGTCAGGTTAAGATTAATGCTACTACCGACAAAACAACATTCAACTTCGTCACAGCGAGAGATAAAAAATATAAAAGAAAAACAAAAAGTTATTATTATTGTATAACATCTGTGTATATATGTGTTATCTTTTAATTTAACATCGTCTACTACAAAGTTTAAATTTATATATGCCATAATAATGATGAAAAAAAGTTTAAAATATGCTAGAGCAGAAAATAAGAAGGAATTTATTTATCAGAATACAGAGAGTAGTCATCAGATTTAAGATTTTTATAGTAGGACCTTATGATACCTTAGGTAACGTATGGCAGGAAAAAAAAATGGAAGATCCCTCTCACGCTAACTGTATATTTAGAAAAAAACCGTCAGTATGTAGGGGATTTTATCTTAAGAATTCCTGAAAAAATTTCTGTTCTTTATCTGTTTTATGTGTGGATTTTTATGAAAGGATTAAAATCGCTTTCCCGGCTTTTGGGACGTTTTTAGTTTAAACTTAACGGTGTTTTCTTCATTTTTTATTGTTATTTGTTATTATTTGTGAATTCGCTTGAAAAAAGGCGACGGCAACTTCTTGAAAATTCAAAATTGAAGTAATGTTGGAATTGCAGTAGGTAGAGGAGGGATCTTTACATTGTTAATTGACAACGGGCTTAGATGAAAAAAATGTCAGTCATATTATGGCGTTTAAGCTCAGCTATATCCATATCAAGTCATACACATATAAAAAATATACATAGAGAAAATTGTAAGAGTAAAAAAAAACATTGTAAAAACTTGGTTTGATCATTAACTAAGCGTATCATGGACATTTTAGGTACAACACCACAAAATAGCTATGGAGCAAATTGGAACTACACCATGGGTCAAAATGGGCAAAGTGGTGGTGCCACTCCTCAAGGAGCTGACATGTATGGCAGACAAGGAACTACTCCAACCGCTGCCCCAGGAACACCAGCTGCTCCAGCACCGCAGAAGCCGACTTCTAGCTACCCATACTCTACTCCACAGCCACAATATGGTTCATCTGCTGGCTACACTCATACCCAGCCACCCCAGGACACTGCTGCTGGGGCTTATGGACCTTCTCGTGCATACGGTAATCATTTTTAATTCGTTGTTTGTTTTTTTATTCTCAAGCTTTAGTTTATTTGTCCACTTATTCAACGTCCACCTCTCAGGCCCAGACTTCCCATCGCTCTCTTGTTTCAGTTGTATTGGTACTACCAAAATTCTTGTTGTTTTTTGTATTGTTTGTGTCTAGTCATGAAAATGATGACATATACGTGTAGTAGTTGTTTTTTATAAACTTATGTAAAGAAAGTACTACATGTGTCGCTTTACAAAAAAAAAGAATTGCTTGAATTGGCTTAACGTTACCAGTGGCTGTCATTATGTTCCCAGTCACCCAGTGAAAATCTCTTTCTCTCTACAAATCTTCTTTTTTTGTTTTGTTTTTTCCATTTTGTTTCATTTTTCTGTTTCTGTTATTTTCGATGTTTAGGTACTGGGGCGGCCTCTGGTTACGGTTCTGCTGATGCAACTGCTGCTGGAAGTTATGGAGGTCCTGGACCTCAGAGAGGTGGGAGTTATTCTTCTCAACCGGGTCAGGCATCTGGCTACCATCCTTATCGAAGAATGTAAAAAAACGTAATTCATTATAATTTTACAGTAAGAACCTAACGACCCCAAACATCAGCATCATGTCATCCCCACGGAGTGTCTCTACCATCCATCGTCAAACATCAAGCAAACTACTACTCCTGTGGAAATCCACCATCAACAACATCATGTCATAGATCAAACACTATCAGAGGACAGAATTTTTAAGAGAAAAACAAAACAAAAAATACTGCACACATCCAATCAGGTTTGCGTTGCATCCGGGAGCTCATGGACTTAACTGTTCACATTTTAAAAAAAACAAACTTCTATTACGATATATACAAAATATTATAAGCGACATAACCTGTTTCACTTTTTGCATTTCATCATATATATATATAGAAAAACATACGCCGTACGGATGTCTTATTTCTCCTATTATTATCCAAGTTTTTAAATTATTCTCTGAGACAAAGGAGGTCTAAATATCTAATTTCTTTCGTATTTAATCATACATACAACAAAGGGCGTGCCTGTATTATTATTACTACACAGCAGTACAGCTTAGATTATTAATTAAACCTTACAACAACAAACTCGTATTATTATTAAGACACCCTACGTACGTACGTGACAAGGCAAAGATTTAGAAAAAAAATGAAAAACAAACAAGACCAACGGTACTGAGCTAAACTACTAATCTCTACATGTAAACTAATATTAATAAAAAGGAGAAAGTCGAATATATTTAATTATATTGTATTGTTATTATTATTTATCATGCAAGTCTTATTAATTATTAGAACCAACCGACGTAATTTTTCGAGGTATGTAACAATTTTCTCTGTTGTAATTTAATCCATTCTTCTGAATCAAATCAAAATATTTACCTATAATTATGTACTGTACTGTTTGTATAAAACGTCTCATCATTCTCATGGGGTAAAAAAAAGTACACACGTAAACGTCATAAGGGTAGTTAAAATCGTGAATGTTTAAGAAAACTTATTATAGATCTACTTTTTAAAACAAATGATGCCTCTTGTTGTTGTAACGGAACAAGTACGCCTATACCTCTTCTTCGTTAAGCAAGACATTTTTAGGGAAAAGCAAAGAGAAAGTTCTTTTTTATATTTTTTTGTTCATAATTTTTTTTGAAAGTTTCGTTGACTGTTTACTAATTAAGTAGACCAGCAAGGTACACATACACACACGTAAAAACGTTAAAACTCACTATTTAAGTATGTTACATTATTCTACCGTTGTACGACTAATAATGCAGGCATATTGAAGAGAGATGATAAAAAAGTAATTGATACATACATTACATTACATAAACGCAGTAGTAGAAAAAAACAAGTATGATATTTCCTCAAGATTATTAGTTTTTACATTTTAATCAAGGCTATAAAAATTAAGTTTAATGTAGGATCGTCGTTTAAAAAGTATTTATATTATTGGGCAACCCCTTAATTTTTAAACAAAAAGGAAACCGATATAAAAAACCATATATATATATGAGAATGCTCAGATAACTGTTTAAAAACTATAAATGTGTCATCATCTATTATCTAAATAATTGTCACACATATAATGACATCATCATCAGCAGTAATTTTTAAACTATTGATATAGTACGTTTACATCATTTTAAACAGAGGGAGAGAGGAATATAATTTGAAAAAAAATCTAGCCCATGAACCTGATGATAAGTAGCGTTTAAATATCTTTTAACCTTTGAAAAATTCGATTTAAATGAGAAAGCAAAACAAAATTGTGCACTAAGATGAAAAAATGAAGATACCTACAAAAAAATTTACTAAAAGTCCATCGTCGTGTTTGATCTGTATGAGCTGTTCTGTACATATGTACATATCTTACAACACTATATAACATTAACATAGTTATGAAAATGAAGAAAGAAGGTAGTAGTGAAACATATTAAAAGTTTAAAAAACCGTAGCATATACTATTGAAGTTTAAAGATCCATACTATACTATTAATTAAAAATAATTCTAACTCTAATTATAATGTTTATCATTAATATCTTGTAACTATATTATTATGTCTGGTAGTAGATATGAAGAACTGGTGACAATGTTATTATGTTTTTTTTTGTTACTGTAATAGTTTAATTAAGATTGTTTATTTGTTGATTCTGTTCTGTAAATGTACTATTTCTTCACATTATTATATGGTTTGTCATTCTCTGTCATTTCAATATGCAGTGGTGATTGTACTGAGCAAAGTCTAAAAGGACTGTTTAAAGTTAATCAGATTATTAAAATACGTAGACATTTTTTTCGACGCGACATTCGTATAGTGTCAGTGTCACTAAAAAACGGAAATGAGATATTTAGTAATTATCATTAATTATTAGCATTACTCTAATTATTGTTGTTTTACTGTTAACATTATTATGTTATAGGAAATCACTTACTAATCATTATTCTTACAAATTATGTTACGACAAAAATTTATTTCATTTTAAAGAAAAAATTTCATTTTAACTCTAGAAAGCATAAATATTAATTAGTAGTCTCTGTGGTTAAAAAAACAAAGTAGGGTAGCATTTAAAAAAACTACTACTAGTTTGTATGTAGGGTACATCACTATTAAAACTGCAAGGAAAAACAACCAGCAAGAATGTATGCCAATTTGTAAGTTAGTTGACGACGAGGATGATGATGTTTGTCGTTACTAATTTTAGTAGGAAGGTTAATTGTTTAGGTGGAAGAAAAGTACGGAGAAGAATGGAAACGAAAAAATGGATTCTAGGATAATTTATAATTACATGGACTTTTTAAATGTAGTACATCCGAGTAAGTATAATATACAAAAATTTACTCATTTTTACGCTCTGGCAGTTAGTTTCCTCCCACGCATATGATGATTATGATGATACTGTTCTATTACAGGTATAGATCATTTTTTTAAAGAAGAAGAAACGGAGTCAAACAATTTTTTTTAAAGAATCGGTATTATGGAATCATGATAACCTTACCGCGGGACACTTAACTGTGAGTTTACTTGTTACACTTGTGTAAAACATTGTTATTTAATCAAAAACTGAAACGGAAAATTTTAAGTAGGTAGGGTAGCCTTATTATTATTGAGTACATTAATTCGTAATTATACACACGTAACTATTTACAACTACAATTTACTATACACACACTGTATTGTTGTCAATCTTCTTAAAAAAGTCAAGCCTTTTAATCTCGCCATAATAAGATGAAAAAACTTAAGTAAACGTTTTTGAAACAAAGTAACATTAGTAGGTTCTCTCTCTCTCTCTCAAGGTCGCCTGATCAGTAGTTAAACTAAACGGGTTCAGTTCTTCTCTAAAAAAAGGACTGGTCGTTATTAAAATTTTAACAAGGTAGATTTATAATTAATTACTCATTTTTCCACATGATAAAAAAACAAGCAACAACAAGAAAAAAACCGTCATAGTCATAATATATTATTCTACATTTTATGAGTATACCATATAATCTTACATTTAACCTTTTTTTAAATTTTTTGCACTACAACTACTACAACTACTACACCTACAAATACCTTATTAGTGTTTAATTACAATTTATCATTGACTAATGATGATATTACTTGAAGATATAAAAAACGAATTTGGTGTTGTGATAGGCGAAAAAAAGTATAAATTGATTAGTAGTCAAATTTTGCAATTTAAGTAAACGTGTAAAGTAGACTTGAAAATTTATAAGATGAACAATCAACAAATTAAGTATATTTAAATAGTATCCCTTTTTACAAAACGATGATGATATAAAATACATGCAAACATGTTTATAGTGTTCGTGCTATTTAACTGAATTTAAAGAAAATGAAACTACTTTCATTAATTAATTTTATTTGTTTTTACAGTTGATATAAAAATATATATCCTAGTAGTAGAGCTGTTGTTTTATCAATTTTTAATATCATTAGTTTAAATTATGATTATTAATTGACTGTTGCTAAATGTTCACCAATTTAATATAAAAAATAGTTTTTCTTCGTGTGTGTCACGAGTTTTTTTCAAGTTTTTGAAACTATTTAAAACAAGCGTGTTCTCTTATTATAAAAATGGAATCTACTGGTATTATTATTATCATATACACTAAACTAAAGAAAAATCCAACAGTTTACGCAGTAAATTATATTTGTCGTCGTGTAGTAATCTTTGTGCTTATATAATTATCGGAAACGCAATAAGGTTATCGTTTTAGACTTATTATTATGATTACATTATTAAAAAAGGAAAAATACGTACGTACATTATTACATACATTTTATTACATGCAGAGATGATAATGAAACGTGATCTTTAACTTTAACCCCCAAAGCAAAGTAAAGTAATTTTAAAGTAAAATGAAAAATGATTAATTGTAGTAGACAAAAAAATCAATTTGATTTTTTTTTCGCAAAGACTTGAAACAAACGTTTAGTGGTATACAGTATATCTTAATTATTATTCAAAAGAAAATACCAAACCAGAGAACTAAATCATAAGTTCTAAAATATCTAGGTTCAAACTCTCTCTCGTAAAAAGAAAAACTCGTACGTAAAAAAACAGTACACAAAGTAAAGTAAACAGAATAATATGTTGTTGTTGCAGTGTTTTAAAAGTAGGAAATTTTTCTATAATACATTATTAACTTGCACTAAAAATGAATATTTTATGTGTGTTATTCTAAAAGTCTAAAAAA
>JAQFXM010008045.1:0-11123 GCA_034693345.1 Entomobrya multifasciata
GGTTAAGCAGCTAGAGCAAAATCCTTCTGCAAGTATTTAAGTTAGACTCTTACCTATATAATGCTGCAAACTAGATCTCATTTGGTCAATTGGTTTAAAAGTTATTAATGATCAAAGATGCGAAAAAACTTTTGGGACCGACTATGTATTTTGATACCCGAATTTTATCCTCCTGTAGGTATTTAACAGCACTTGCATTTGCTGACTTGATTTTTCTGATATTCTCATTCTCCATGTCGTGGAAACATTATACAATGATGGATGGCGTAGGGCTGTACTGGACTTATATTCCGATAGGACTTTGGATAACGGATGCATCATGTAAGTTCACTTTTATGCATATTGTTGCTGTTTTAATTAATTTCAAATTCAAAATAATACCATTACGTTCAGAGTTTTTGAAAGCATATGAATACTACAGTTTGCAATGCATACACCAAAACTGCTCATTTTATTGAAATTCTATTAAATTGGAAACCATAATGAATTAAATTCAGTTAGACAAAAGAAAACATCGGTGTGGTTCAAAAAACTAAAGTTGAGTTCACATTTAAGTTAGTAGATAATCACACATGTACATGTAACTAAAACTCTTCTTGCATAAGTGAAAGTTTTTCCAATCCAGTTTACATTGTAAAGTATTACCACCTAGCAGATATGCAGTTCAAGCACACTTTCTCCCAGATTTTTTTCTTCCATTAGGCTTACAAATCGTATGCTGTATGCTAACTCATAATATGTTCTTCTGCATAGGTTCTACATCGGTTTGGTTGACAGTTGCTTTCTCAATTGAACGCTACATTGCAGTTTGTCATCCTATGATAAAAATGGTATTTGTTTACATTTTACTCTATAGCAAATTTTGATTAAGTGGCTAATATGCTTGAAACTATTTTTATGTGTGAAAGCTGTGCCTTATATTGTGTAGGGTTAAAAAATTGTAATTACTTATTATTTACAGACACATTGCACCGAAAAACGTGCAAACTACGTTACGATAGTTGTCTATATAACGTGTTTTCTGCTTACTGCTTCAACACCATTTGAATGGAAATCAGTAGCAAAACGTTCTGCTAAAAATGATTCCTCGATGGTAGAAAATGCTACACAATTGAATTACGACTTTAGTTCCCATGACACGGTAAAATATAATTTATTTTAAAACAAACTACAACCTTTATTTGCTCAAAAATTTTACTTTTATATTTAGGTGTACATTTTACAAAACACTGACCTTGGTGAAAGCTCTCACTATCGTTTTTTCTATCATTGGATGACAATCGTTGTATTCGTCGTGATCCCTTTAGGAATGCTGTCTATTTTTAACTTTTTACTTATCAGTGCTGTTCGGAAGTCAAGAGCTGTAAGGGAAAGTCTAACACCTGCTCATTTGCGTAACAGAATGCGGTTAAGAACTATGATACAAGATGATAGGATCACTATTACTCTGATAGCGGTCGTAATAATGTTTCTGATTTGTCAGATGCCAACAGCGGCTGTTCTTATTTACACATCAATGAAACCGCCTGCAGAACATGAATCCTTTGAAGAAAATATATTGCTCGGATTAGGAAATATTTTCAATTTGCTAGTAACTATTAATGCGGCATGTAATTTTTTGGTATATACAGCACTCAGTGACAAATACAGAAAAATCTTTCTTAATGTCATCCTCTTCAAATGGTCGCTATTGAGACAGCGTCCCAGCATATACAGCGGAAATGCACGTTGTATATTAAATAGAAGGGTACCAGTGTAAGTATTTATATCAACTAAAAATACAATTCACTTTAAAGTCATTGCTTAAACTACGGCTATTGAGTAAATTAGTGTTATTTTATGCTTCTAGGCTTGTCCATTTACAAGTAAGCCAAAATAGTTTGGATAATCAGCCCCATGAAAGCAACAATAATTCAACAGATCGGGAGTCATCGGGAAATAAAAAAGGATTTCAGAATAATCCAAAACCACCATGCTATTGGAAAATTGGAAAAGTTACTTTTTCCTGGCACGGAACTTGGCAAGCATCAGTACCCAGCCAAGAACCATCATTTATACGAAAAGAAGCTGTTACGTATTAAATTTACAAATAAACATTTAACTAAATAAATTGATTGAAAGGATGTAAATGGTTAATGATGAAAAAAGGGTCTTGTATTATTACGTTGAGCAATTAAATTGAATCGGAATATACAAATTGTTTTAAGCAACTGAAAAGAAATATGACATGAATTTCGTCTTGCACATATTTTTCGAAACAAAGCATAATTTATGTATTTGTTTTCATATTATTATTATCATTATAGTTAGTATAAATATATTGTACTGCAGTAATTTAATTTAAAAAAATAGATTCAAGTATAGGTTTTTTGTACATCAGCTTAACATAATTTAAAACATAGTAGAACAGATTTCGTAGTTCATTTTATAAACGCACATTGTAAAATCTATAAAGACAATTCATTCAAAAGTGTCAACATAAGAAGAATTGAATGGACATGAGTTGGAACTAAATAAGCTAAATTTGCACATGGCCTGTCACTTGCCTGGAAACACGGACACATAAACGAAAGAAATCCAGAATAATCAGTCTGGACGACACTTTACATAGTACGTTCCAAACGTTCGTTAGCGTGTTTGATCACAGATAAATTTTTATATCATACAACAAACTACCTTTACTTTTCAGCATTGAATACGGTAAACTTAATTCTGTGCCAAAGCATTGCTGTACGAATATTACTCTTCAAAAGTTACAGATCGGAAACGAAACAAGATGATTTGCTTGATTGAAGGCCTCATATCGTAATTAACGATATTACTTTGAAGGCTTCTGCAAAATTGGAACTAATGGTTAGAAAAGATTACACATAACGTATTGTGTATTATAGCCCTGTCTCCGGGCAGTTACGAATTGGTGCCAATGATTCGCTTAGGGAAAATTTCTTGATCAGGAGAAGAAACGAAATGGACGATTTGAAACTATTAAAAAGGCCCTGTTCACAGAGAAAGCACAAAATATTTTACAAAAGGATGTAAGAATTAGGGTTAGTGAAACAACAATGAGTAATATTAGATATTTAATGCATGTAGACTATCTTTGAGAGGTACCAGGTGAGTTTCCTAAATTCGGCATCTCTTAGAAAACACGCATCCATGCGCAAAATCGATTTTTGATCCTGTCGTTCCGAGTCCTTCCGTTTCAGAGACCATATAGAAGCCGTGATTGAAACGCCCTCTAAAAGAGAGATTTAAAAACTTAATTCTTTATTAAGAAAGTTATGTCAAATTGAAATTTGTAGTCCCAAAAATCTAGATTTTTATTGAAATAAATATTTGCAGCAAACGTGATCCCATTTGTAAGCAGCACATATTTAAGAGTCTTTCATATATAATGTTTAACGAAACAGGTGGTTTGGCGCATTAGTTTAAAAGTTACCAGTGATCATACACGCGCACAAAAATATGAAACGTACTATGTTTACTGGCTTAATTCGTACTGCTATGAATTCCAGTACTCACTGCTACTGATTTTTTAAACGTTCATTTTGTGAATTCTTGGAAAGTTTTTTTGCTGGTCAATTGTCGTCTTCAAATCAATCTCTATTACATAGAATGTATTCTGTTCTTTTAACGTCCAGTAAATCCTCTGGGAAAAAAATCCAGTCTAGTGACGGCTAAACGTTACAATTATAGCGTAACCACAAAAACCACGAAACAACTCCATAGTTTTATTAGTTAGTTAATGGATTGTATTTGACCGTTTTCTGCGCTAGCCCGAAATCTCTTTCATGAGTGTAAAATATCGGGTTCACTATATTATAGCATTGACTCCATGACTATAAACACTGTCTACGAGCTCACTAAATGGGCTCGTGTGTTTACATATTTTGCTTGTTAGTGAAAGTCTTCAATAATAACTACATAATAGAAAAAACGCAAATTTTGCTTTAGTAAACCAGAAATTTTTCTCTCTGATATTTCACAATTTTCTATCTACTTCGAGTAGTCATTTACGTGTCAACTGGAAGTCAATGTCCTAAAGTTCAGAACTGCAGTCATCCCGAGTTTGATCAATAATTTCCGTTTGTGGCTAAAAATAAATTTCTATTGAATGTTCGATTTACTTGTTTGAAGTCTCACTTGTGGACGTTTGAATTAAAAATACTTACAATATTCACAAATCGGATTTACGAGAAATCACTAAAATATAATATATAGGCATCATCTTAAAGTTTGCTTTGTTTTCAGGAAACGCGGAATCCTCTTTTATTGTATCAGCTCTACCAAGGTATTACCTAATTAGTTCTTATGACAACGGCTTTATTGAATATGGAAGTAGCAGCCATCAATATAACATACATGCGTCACTGCTGTCGGCATTTCAATTACTGGAAAGGTTACCTTGGCACGCACCATATTTACTGAAATTTGTGTAATTTTTGCTTCAAAAAACAAAAAACATCACATATTTTAAATCACATACCAACTTAACTTTCTCATAAAATCTTAGTCACTATACTCCTTGAAATCGTGTGGCTGATTATAAAATTATATCCTGGAAATGTGAATATTTTACTTGAATGACATATTTAGTTCTTGTATACACTTTCATTCCACAGCAAAATGGCCTAGAACTGAAACGATTTATAAACTCGCTCTTAAAAAATCAAATCACACAGGTAATAGATACAATACTGGAGTGGGGCTGGACGTTATTTATTGTATTCCAGTTAAAAAATGCATTTGTTTAAGAATTGGATGATTATACATGAGTTTGGTTCGGTTTTACTACGGTTTGTAGTCTTGCTTCTCAAAATATTCATATATCTGTTTACTACCGTTGCAAATATTTGATCTAAGGACATGTATTCAATGACTGGCGAAAAAACAAAAAGGGTAGAGTTGTCAGTTAAGCGGAATTATTAGAACATACTTTTGCCTTTAATTGATTTTGTGATAATGACCTCTCTTTGAAAATGACCTCCAAGTTCCATAAAAATATTTTTGTATAATAGAGAATATTGTTTTCCAAGAAAAAGATTTACGAACAAAAACCTGATTCCATTAAGACTTCCGTTGTCTGAAAACTTATCGAGACACATTTTAACTTCAAATAAGCTTGCATTGTCTATAGTTAAGACCTTTGCACATATATCTCAAATTCAATAGAATGCTCATCTTTCTAGTTTGTCCATTTGGAAAGGTGATTGCACGCATACGGAACCAGTCAATCAGTTAATAAAAAAATATCCACAATGCAATATTTTAACACAATCAATCTTTTCTGGATACTAGTAAAAATTAAAAAACGATCAAGAAAATTTAAAACATCCAAATGATTAAATTGTCAAGGTAAATTCGTTTTCATTCGTGTAAGACCACTGGCTTGTCCAAGTTTTTTTTCGAAATTTGACCTGATCGTCTGAAATAATAATGCCCCTTTGTTTGTTTCCCAAACAATTATTGAGAGAAAACGAACCTTTTATCAATATTACAATATTTTACAAGGAGTTAACTTTAAATATTTAATGCTGAAGTAAATGTTTTTGAACTGCCAAAATCTTGCCCGAGCCTCCGCCGTTATCAAGCTAATAAGCTAAAAATTCGAAGGAAACAAATGTATTTTTCCAAAATTTAGTTCGAGTGCTCACAAAGTCGAGGCCCTAGTAAAATTCACAATAAAATATTTTATGCGTTTCAATTTCGGAATCAATATAATCCTTGAAGTTTGTCTTACTTTTAAAACGCAAATGGGCCAGTCGATTTGGTAACCTCAAACGTGTTGATGCAACCTTCATGACTTCAAATACGAGCAATATTTTGGATTCCTCGCATTTAAAATGCTTTGTTATGATTGGTGATACGATCGGTATCGTAATCACTGTCTGACGTTTTTTCAATTTACAGCAGATTAACTGTTTGTACTGTCTGAAGTAGCCTAACTGACCAAAATAACAATTTTAGCGCACTGCACATCAAAATACATTTGATATATGAACCAAGGGGTTAGCAGTAGTTTTTTTATTCATGCATTTAACATAACATTATAAACATTACATTTGGTAGCATAAACTTGGTAACAATAAAACTTACCGATAAAATCAGTGGTGCAGATTCGTGTAACGTCAATTGATCGGAATCTTTAGGCTGAAAGACTTTTGATCGAAGAACAAAAGACAGGACGACATTTTTATAAATGAAAATCCTAAAAAAGCGAAAAATGACCAGACAACACTATATAAAAAATTAAACGACATTGTACACAGTATTGACAATTTAATATATGTTGTTATACTATCAGTTATAATATTCATACATACAAGTGGACACTGCAAGTGAATATTCAACGGTATCAAGTTATAAAATGGAAAAGTCTATCCTAGCCGCTCGTCTAACAACCTGTACCGGAATTGTGGAAAGGACTATTTCCAAATTTCTTTCATAAATGACATCAAAATATTTTAACATAAGTTTGATCTTTCTATTGTGACCATAAAAAGTTCTCAAATTCATAAAACAGGATGGCATATCATTTTCTAGTATAAGAGCCAAAGTAGTAAGAAATTTCACGGCATTTACCTTCGTTTTTATAAGCATATATAGTTATTGGGGTTGAGTATAATCCTCCCGGCTTGTCGCAGTCCTTCTCTTGCCATTAAGTCTGCGTTCTGCCCTTTAAATAGTCCACTTTAAAAAAGATATTTTCCGATTGACTTTCAGTCACAGCATGCTATTCACATTGGGCAGAAAATTGATATTTTATGTAAAATGTCGCCTGCATTTATGGAAAGTGTCGGTCTGTCTGATAATTCCGATCTGCTGTCGTTTATGTCTCTTTGTCTCCGGGCAAATGACGTGAACCAACCAGACGAATGAGTGCAGATTACAACCTGACTATTGATAAGACTCAAATCTGCAGTAGTTGAAATATAAGAACTAATTGATGTTGTGGAAAAACAATTTAGACAAAATCATTTGCGGATAGTAGTGAAAGAGCCACCAGGTAGGCTGAGTTGTAATTAAAAAGTTGTTTCCGGTCGTTATCTGAATATTAATGAGCTTATCTGTAATCCAATCTAAAATCCGATCTCTCACGCACTTAATTAGCATACCTGTATTAATTAAAGGTAAGGGGGCCCGTGCCAAAAGGATTATCTATTTTAATGGATCTTATCTGAAAGGATGGAACTTCCGGTTACTTCCTGTTTTACATAAAAGGGTGAAACGCACGAACGTGCGTATAAATTATCATAGATCATAGTGATGCATATAAATGAGTTCACCTGGCACCAATGAAAAAGAACATAAGCTATCAACTGACCTTTCTCCAACGTAGTAATACGTTGACCAACGTATTTCCCATATATTTATGTAAGGGCCAACAGACATAAAGCCATATACCAGTATTATTAGATGTGCAAGTGTAGTTAAGTAAAATCACAAATGAATTTTTTTTCCATGAAAAGTACATTTATGTACGTGTGTACGTTTATCATATCATCATTGAGAAGCATGTATTCGACTGACCACTCCGAAAAAGAAGCAACTTCCGGGTACTTCCTGTTACATAAAAGAGTGAAACGCACGAAAGTGCGTATACATGATCAATTATCATTGCCATAAATGATATCAAATGGCAAATGTGTTACAAATGCAGTCAACTGTCCTTTCTCCAGCTTACTAAAACGTTGCTCAACGTATTTTCTTTATATGTATTAATGGGCCAAAAGAAAGAATGATATATTACTGATCATTCTAATAGCAACCTAAAATAACAATTGAATTCTATTTTCCACCAAAGACCATCTAATACGTTTAAATTATCATTATCGTTGTGATCAAATGTGCAGACTAAGGCTGCAAAAGAAACAACTTCCGGTCGCATCATGTTGTACATAACAGACAGAGTTCTACATAAAACGTGCTACACACTTTCCAAGTTACGCATTAATATGACAACACCGTATTACCGTTCGAAAAAGCTACCATTTTATTCATTTTAAAATTGTCAGCCAACGTTGCAGGAATATCGTACTTGTGCAAAGAAGGGTAACACAGAAAAAAGTTTTCCTAAAATAATCATTATTTTTATCTTATGCATGTAAATATGAATGTGTTGAAACGAACTTCATATTAATTAACAAAGATCATCAGATTCGTTTTCTTTCTCAAGTGTAATTGAGTAATTTAACGTTTTTACATTATTATTGCACGGTCAAAGGTTACAAGATAGTGTACAAAAGGTGCTACACACCTTACATGTTAATTAATGTATGAAACTATATTTAACTACTTTGTACTTTTTACAATTACGTTGGTTAACGTATCTAACTTAAATACATGAATTGAAATAGAAATAATAGGTGCATTAATGTATTAGTTTTTCATTCAAACTGATTGAGTTCCAACTGAGGATAATAACATTTACGCTTAATTGAAAAATATACACACATATGTGTGTGTGTATATATATATATATATATCGTACATACGCCAAATAATGTTTCTCTGATTTTATGTGATATTGATTATGTATGGTTGACAGATAAAAAGCTACTTATGTTAAATTTCCATTACGCATAAAAGAATGGAACATAAAAGGTGCTACGCACTCTACAGCTAAATGCACATAACTATGAGTGTTTTATTAGCGTTGTATAAATAGCTATAACATAGCTTTAAAAAATGTCCAGTTAGTTTTATGTTAGTCAACGTTCCTCACTTTACATACAAAAATAGGTTCAATGCAAGTATGTGCGTAAAATGATCAACCCTGTATATTTTTTATGTAATAAGGGTGCTTTTAAGCATATATTAGTTACTATCTTATTCATTACTTTCACCAACGTGGTATTCGTATCTGTTATGAAAAACGAGAAAACAGTCTGGTTGTCTCTTAAAATTCATTCAATTCATGCATGTAAATGTGTGTACTAACCAAAATAACAAGCACAAATATCTCTCCCTAAAATATCAGGTACATATATACGATTAAATTGACGTTTTATTGAGTGGTTTTACTACTATAAATGAATGGTTGATCAACTGTAGCTTGAGAAAAGATGGTGAAGTCGTATATAAGATGTATCACAATAAGAATTTATAAATGTGACTTGAATGCACGTATTACTTTAATGCTTAAAAATACGTATGGATGCGTAGTTTATTCCTTGCTATTACGTATATAGTAATTGGAATCCAGATTGGCGTGTAACATTTAGCGATCAATTAAGTGTGTACATAAATATACTTATCAGTATTAATTTATTGTCATTTATGATCACTAGTGATCTTTTTTAAACCACACGGTACATACGTACATCAGAATCGTAAGGATCATTAATATTTGACAAAAAGCTCCATTTAAAAATGAATTTGCACTGATCAGTCTGAAAAAAGACACGGTTTATACATAGTATTCGTATCATGAAAAATATAAAAAGGACTTCAGATGTGTATCAATAGTCGATCTGCATGTAAAAACAGGATTTAACTTGTTTGCGAATGTGAGTACGTATCATTATCATCATTCATCAGAACGTTTTGAATGTATACTATTTCGTAATACTGGATGAAAATTGGATTAGTGTAGCTGCATGAAGTCCCCCAGGTTGCATAGCAACCGTCTAACAATCATTTCCCATTAAATTAAAAACAGTGGACTACTAGAGAAATAAGCATGCTTATATTGTCAACCAATTGTGATTGCTCATCTTAGTCATTATCATCATCATATGATGTTCATGACCAGCAAGATAAACGAACATTTTATGATTGGTTTTGTGCGTGAAACAGGGTGAAACATGTTTTTCTGCTTATGTGTTCATTCTGCATACTTATCCTCAGCATCACAATACCATGGATACACATTTTATAACTTGTAGACATACAAGTAATAGTAATAGTAAAAGTAATACAGACATACCTATAAATATACTATCATTAGGGTACACATGAACGGGCAATAGACAGGCCTCATGAGAAATAA
This sequence comes from Entomobrya multifasciata, assembly GCA_034693345.1. NCBI lineage: Eukaryota > Metazoa > Arthropoda > Collembola > Entomobryomorpha > Entomobryidae > Entomobrya > Entomobrya multifasciata. Next base: position 9,992 of record JAQFXM010008045.1, read on the forward strand.
TGAATTTCGTCTTATCAGCTCGATAATCAAGGAATTTTATTGTACATAGGCATTAACAGTGTTGTATCCGAAAACAGCCTATGTATCAATAAGCTTATATATGTAGTCAATAAAGACACAAAAGAGCTAACAATTCTATCAATTTTTGGTCTTTTGATCTGAATTTCATTATGATTCGTCTATTCTAATCATAATTCACATATATTATGCATTTTAACCCGAATTATAAGTGCATAGGTAAAAAAGAAAGTAAGTATCAAAACAAAATCCAACATTCTTTCCAAGAATTCAATGTACTTACATTCAATCTGTATACATATACATTCTCATTCATAAAACGCTGTCTCAAAACAAACACGACCATTAGTATGATAACTTTACGAAGTATTTCTAAACATCCACTGTATCACATAATATGAAAACATGTTCAATCTGTCAGTTTATACGAAGTATGCAAGTAGTAACGATTTGTAAATAAAATATGATTAACATGATACGTGTGGTCATCATCATGATCATCTGATGTAAATGCAAGTGCTAGTTCTAACGAAATCATGCATATTGTTACCAGTTAAATCCAAGACCACTTGGTTACCTAGCAACCATGTAACAACATATCCCTATAGGTAATTTTGTGATCTAATGAAAATGTCAATTATTGTAAGTTTAAAAGACGCATTGGAGGCAACGATTCATCTTACGTAGACAAAAACTTCCAAGACAAATATGTCGTAATATCGGGGAAAATGAATTCATTTTTATGGTCACAATGTATGGCAAGAAAAGAATAAACAAGCATTTATAAAAATTATCAGTTATCCAAGTGTAAAAAAAAACTTGTGACACTAGGTAGAATAAGTATAAAGTCAAGTAAGTATGCATTTATATAGAAGCTAAATACAATTTTTTTAAAAGAGAGACAAAAACCGTTGCGTAGCAACACCAAACTAGCAAGAAAGCGATATACGAACATATTCCATTGTGTATGTATAACAGGTAGCAAAGAGTATTGTTCACAACTTCGGTTGTTTTTATTTAATAAACCCAAGTTAACAACATAAAAACATAAGATAATATAGTTACGTTAAAATTTCATATACATTGTAAAATGTTTTACATGTATTGTAATAAA
>JAQFXM010008046.1:0-11122 GCA_034693345.1 Entomobrya multifasciata
GCCGCTCCGTTTCAGGGGTGGGAGCCTTCACCCACTGCACCTATTTTTGGTCAGAGGTCGGTCTATACCCCTTTCCCTCTCTACACTGCCCGACTGGCCTTGGGTGACAAGCTACACCTTACAAAGACTACTCCCCCCACCGGGAATCGAACCCGCACGCCCATCACCCAAGTCGGGATCTCTGACCGCTAGACCCCACTGCCTGCCCATATAGTTCTTGTTTTCAAACAAACTTACTGCCTATACATTTGTACTTTGACACATTGCTAACTGAATTGTTATATGAACGAAACTTTTAATTATAGTTTAATTGCTTGCTATATATGAACTATATTTAATGCTAAATTATATTTATATGCTATATATATATATATAGCATTAAAACTGACACATTTGGTATTAAAACAATATATATAATAAAAACCAAGAAAATGGTAGAGTTTATAAATTCAAATATCACATCATGAGTTGTATATTCTTTGTTTGCGAAAATATTTATGTGCTGATTTTAGACACGATTACAGTGGACGCAAAATTGTTTAAATGTTTTACTCTCTTGGTTTTATCCATAATTAAAAACAAGTTTTAATGTATTCAGATAATTGAACCGATTAACGATGATGGATAACACGATAAAACATTGAACTACTGTGTTGACAACCGCCTATTTTCCCTACTAGAATTTAGTCAGTCTGGCTACCACTAATGCTATGGTATATTTTCATATATGAATAAGCTCATTCCTTTGTCGAATATTTTAATATGATTACCATACCCAAAACGATGTAAACTCATAACATTTTGGTCTTTGCAAGGAATCCGCTCAGTAAAGGCAAAACTGCTGGTTTTTCGATAAACGAAAGTAATTACATATATTCTTAATCTAGGTAACAATTGAAAATTAATCCAGACCCTATTGAAATACTGTTGTGATAATAAGTTACTTGCATCGAATAGAATTGTCAAAGTTCTCATACAATAAGTTAACTAGAATTTTTGAGGGGATGTTGTTTCTACTGTCAAACATAATGTTACAAAAATATCTTATGGTCTTCAGAGCCCATCGATTGTTGCTTGATAAATACTTGTGTATTAGGTTGTACAGGAGAAGGAAGGCAGTTTTTATTACTGGATTTAAAATATACCGAAGTTTGATCACATCAGTGTAGTCGAATAGATAAAACATCCTCAGATTATTTTCTATGACATCGATAGTAATTGGAAACAAATGAACGTGTGTGATACGATTCAATCCAGAAACAGTTGGATTAATGATGGCGGTCTATTATTTTGTTCCCATTTTTGCAAACTGACATTTCCGAAGTTAACATTCCGAAGTTTTTCCGTTTGCATTGTCGATACTGTTGCTTTTGTATTTACTGGAGAAATGGGACAACTGCTAAAATACAATAGGCGCCAGTACCTTCCGTTGACGTTTCGTTTCAAGAAACATGAAAAATAGGGTGAAGCATTGGAAATTTACTCAGTAACAATAGGATCCCTGATTTTGCCTATTACAGATTTCAGGACTTATTGTTTGATATTAAGAAAGTTAAACGTTTTTATTGAATTTATCATAATATTTCGTAGATTTATAAATGAGTTCTTGATGGTTCTTTGTAGTGTGACAAAGTACTTACCAGATCTGGAAAGAATACATCCATATTTGTTGAACGAAACGTATCTCTTGTCAGTTTTTGCATATCATTTCCAATTGCAAAATTCATTTTTGGTTCTGCAATTGCAAGAACACACGTGGTTAACCAACTGGCAAATAGGTAATTCCTACAACAAAATAAACCATATGAAACAAACTAACAAAAAAGTACGTAACGTATCGGCTCTAGTAGCAACGTTGATAGTATTACTTGAATTCCAGCATTCTCTGATCACACTTTAGGTGGCTAAACTACGACGGGCTCGGCCCGGGAAGCATTTTTGATATAATGTTTATTCATGTGTCGCAAAATGAGTGTAACATAGTTAGTTTTTAAAACAGCTCCGGGTCGCTCATTATAGTACAGTACACGCTTTTGTGAAGTAAAATGGTGCCAAAAAAAAAAATTTTTGCACAAATGCCCTGACAAAATAAAAATTAAATTGTTGTCCCAGGAATTCTATATGTATTCAACAAAAATTGCACAGAAAATATTAAAACCCAAAACCAGTTGATTAAGTACAAGACATTAGTAAAAAAAGTCAGTAGCATTAGTAAAAATCAATAAGATGTTTTCCAATTCATTCATGCAAGTAGTTCAAAATCACTAGACATTTAGTCTAAATCCTTCAAAAAAGGCCAAACCTTCGACAGTGTTTCATTTTCGAGAGACAAATAAAGGTTAAAACGCATCATATTTGGATTTTGAATTGATTGGACTAATTTTTGTAAAAACAAATTACTTGAGTTGACGAATTGAATTCCTGAATTTATCGTATTTTGGTTTTGAATCTACCGTACTTGAGTGCCAAATTTCTCAAAGAAACATGCTTAAGCGATTATGTTTACGTTCTAATTTAACCAAGTAAACGTTCTTATTTGATCAAATGGAAGTTCCTTTTTTATCGAATAAGCGTTCCTATTTTATCGAATTAACGTTCCTATTTTATCGAATAAGCGTTCCTATTTTATCGAATAAGCGTTCCTATTTTATCGAATAAGCGTTCCTATTTTATCGAATAAACGTTCCTATTTTATCGAATAAGCGTTCCTATTTTATCGAATAAACGTTCCTGTTTTATTGAATAAACGTTCCTGTTTTATTGAATGAACGTTCCTGTTTTATTGAATAAACGTTCCTATTTTATTGAATAAACGTTCCTATTTGATCGAATTATTTTTTTTGAAAAGGCAAACACACCTTTTTGATTGAAAAAACATTTCTAGTCGATCAAATAAACGTTCTTATTTGATCGAATAAACGTTCGTATTTGATTGAATAAACGTTCGTATTTGATTGAATAAAAATTACTATTCGAATGAATAGACGTTCCTTTTCCAACGAAGAAATCTTAATATTCGACTGGATTTACGTTCTTATTGGATCGCGTTAACGTTCCTATTTAATGGGTTAAACGCTCCTATTGGGTTGAATAAACGTTCCTATTTGTTCAAGTGAACGTTCATATTTGATCGAGTAAACGTTCACCATTTGAACGAGTAAACGTTCCTATTTGATCAAATAAACGTGCATATATGAGTTTGAGAAAGGGAAAAGGGCCCATATGTATTTTTCGACTGTTAAAATTTGTTTATGGTTTTCGTTCGCCTGTTTACGTACCAGTGGTAGTAGTGAAGTGAAATTTACATGCCAGATAAAGGTTTTCTTGACGTTTAGATTGATGCAAACTTAACTATCTGACTACCACTGGTACGTACACAGGCGTACGAAAACCACAAACAAAATTTAACGGTCAAAAAATACAAATGGGCCCTTTTCCTTTCTTAAACTCATATAATCGAGTAAACGTTCCTATTTGATCGAGTAAACGTTCCTATTTGATCGAGTAAACGTTCCTATTTGATCGATTAAACGTTCCTATTTGATCGAGTGAACGCTTATATATGATTGAGTAAACCTTCGTATTTGAACGAGTAAACGTTCCTATTTGAACAAGTAAACGTTCCTATTTGAACAAGTAAACGTTCCTATTTTATCAAATAAACGTGCATATATAATCGAGTAAACGTTCCCATTTGATCGAGTAAACGTTCCAATTTGATCGAGTAAACGTTCCCATTTGATCGAGTAAACGTTCCCATTTGATCGAGTAAACGTTCCCATTTGATCGAGTGAACGTTCCTATTTAATCGAGTTAACGTTCCTATTTGATGGAATTTAAGTTCGGATTCGATTAAAATTCATTTCCACTTGAACGAATTCATATTAAGGACTACTCAAGTATGTTATTTCTCAGCTATTTGTGAAATTGGACTTCGTATTTCTTGGCTGTAAAAAATGTTTATTTTATGATTTGAGATGTTTATGGAATTATTTAAATCTTTTGAGAGCTTGCAATTTTCATGCTTTTAATCCTCGCGATTTCCCCGACAAAGCAATTAGAAAATTAATCTAAGCACGACAGTACAACTAAATGCAATTCATTCTACCTACTAGGCTTTACTGTCGATCATTATTATAGAGTTTCTAACAGTTTATATTTTAAATATTATCTTACGCTGCACCGATGAGAAGTCTTATAATATCCTTTCATTTTTCCTAAATCTTAGTTTCAACCAGCAAATATATTTTTTAACTAAGCCAACACTGAGTCATTTGTAAAATGCCCGACCACTTTTTTACAAGCAAAAAGTTTAATTAAAAATATTAAGTGTATGTGCGATTGGCGAATATTTAGTAAAAGGCTTGTTTTTGTTTTAACAATTTAATTAGTTGTCCGTTTATTCGTTTTCTGTAATGGGTGTTAAGTTTTATGCTTTCGATTAAATTAAATCTAAATGTTTTATTACATACAGGGCCCGGCCCCTAACGGCCCGGGAAGCTGCTTCCCTCGTAGTTTAGCCCTGCTTATGAATAAGATTCCGATAAACACAACAATATGCGTCAAAAATTTGTTTGGGGAATACTCATTCACAAGATAATAAAATGAACTCATATCAACTCGCAGCAAAGACGAAATAAGGCATGACAATGTTTTGTTTAACAACTGAAAAATATAAAAGTATAGAGCTAGAATTTTTTTTATACATTTTAGATCCTAAGTACGTATCCATGTGCTATACTTACATCTATTTATGTTATTTGAGTTGAGCCTTTTATTAGAAGTTCAGCTAACTAACCTAAGAAGAAATCCAAGTTAAATAAATAATATGTACTTCGCAACTTTTCAATGAAATTTATATGCACCAGCTTTTGGAGTTAATATTAAGTATCAATGTATATTGATACTTACTGAATTCACTCTGGGTGTCCAGCTGGCCGGCCCTTCGTCCGTCCGTCCGCGCGATAACTTGAGTACGATTTGACCTATTGACCTCATATTTGTCATGGATGTCACTTAGGTCAAAAACAAGGCTGCTATTGATATTCAGTCCCTTGGGTCAAACCTAAAGTTCATGGATCGACCCCAAATAACCCTAAACATGATCCCAATTTGCTCCAAAACAGCAAATTTCCAAATTGATACTTATTTGTTACATTTACCCGTTCAAGCTATTCATACAAAAATCTTACAAATTATTTAAGATATATGGAAACCCCAATAGTAAGTGTATCAACGGGATATATTTTTTTTGTTTGAGGAATTTTGATTAAACTACATTAAGAGGAAGCATAACCGCATTTTCAGAAAAAAGATCAAATCAATACTTCTACTGATATTCTCTTTCAGACTAAATATTTTTTCTGGATTGGATTACGTTGTAACTTAATTCAAGTCGTTGTTTTTATTTGTTCACAGACAAGTGAATATTTTATTACATATTCAATGTTTTTTAGATTATACATTCCATATTTCACGCGAAAACCAACTCCTTAAAACAGTGCCACATGCAGGTTTGATTATCGATACTTGACAATGGAAACCTTCAATTAAAAACAATGTTTAGCTACTAGCGAAGTTAAAGCCAAAATTGTTTACCGGTTTTACAAGCAGTTTTTACAATTTTACAAACTATAAAGTAATATACGATGTACTAATATTTCATTTTGTATCAAATTTCGAGATGTATCAATACAACTGGTATACATAGCTGCTGTACTCGTCACTGATAATTTTTTCTACTTTTTATTTACAACCATTCCTAAGCTTTTCAATGGCCTCAACCAGATGCCTGCTTTTGCACTAAAACTCCTTCGGCATTTTAAATACAATTAATTTATTAAAATTTAGAATAAAACTTTATGGGAATGGGGGGTACGGGACCAAAACGTCTGTCTGCGCTCTACTGTCCAAACGGTTCAACCAATTTCAATGAAATTTAGTATACTGATAGATATAGTACCAAAGAGGATCCCTATTGATTTTGGGCCAAATTGGTATCCAAGTTTACGAATAATCAGAACGTATATAATAAAACGTCCATTTTAATATACGTGGTATCAAAACTTCATAGAATGCCGAAGAACAATGATTTCTTACGATATTTTTACTACTTATTTAAACTTATTCCAATGACTGTTCAAAAACTTCGTTATAAATAGTGTCTGAAATCTTAAACCATAAGCATGTTGTAAATTTAAATCAAATAGCAAAAGCACCTAACATCAAAGCTATCACATTCATATCCAACCACTACGCCAACAGCAATGTAACCGTCATATCTACAATTTGCATAATCGTCGCTAAAAGCGTAGAATGTCCCACATTGAAAAACTGTCCAACTTTTATTCTGGTTGGGAAACAAGATCCTAGAATCATGCGACCCTGCTTACCTTTCAACACATTTTTCCAGTACTGATAGAATTCGTCAAAGTCATCACAAATCACCAAAGCAAATTTATGCAAGGCAACTGTATCTGCTAAAACAAGTACATCAACCAAGAACAACAATACAACCATGCCCACAGGTAATTGATTGTAAAGTTTGAGACAAGAAAACGTCGTTACCACGTTTATCGAATAACCTGTAAGAATAAGACCTGGGAAAATAATATAGCCAAAATGTAAAAAGGAATCCCAAATCAAATATGCTTTTCGGTATGCCCTAACGGCTTGATGGAAACTTAATCCTTTCTGGACGGAACTCATTTTGTTCGGAAACGTTGGTTTAAGGCTATTACCACCCACAAACATCACAACTAGCACACTTGTAATTGCAACAATGCAAGTTATCTCACAAAAAAAAGTATGAAATACGTAATACCAAACCATGTATACCAGTTCCCCTGTCGGTGTTCCAATTATGAAATTTGGGATGTAAAATCGTTGAATGACATGACAAGTTGTGTTGTTGAAAACAAACGGCAAGGCTCCTAGTGCCAAAGGAAATATCAGAAATGTTCCGACCAAGGAGTATAACATGATGGTAATCTGGTCCAATTTATTCTCTTGTTTGTTGAAAAATCAAAATCAAAATCATTGTGTTCGATAATAAAACAATTAAACAAGTATTTGTGTACCTTTTAAATTCCTTTGGGCTAGGTACTGATTCATAACAAAGCAGAAATAATGTCTTCTGCTGTAAAAACTCCAGCAGCATAAACACCCTAGAAAGGCTAATGCCCAGAGGAGTAAGTCCAGCACAAAGTCAATAAATGTCATGCCACTTTTCCCAGGTTCTGATTGTAAGTAGTTAAGCATTCGAAAAGTTGCTACTACAAAGATCTGAACAACTTGCCAGTTAACGTACCAGTAGAGTTTAGAAAATTTGTAGTTTTCAACAAACCTTCGTTTTATGGGATCATAAAGAACTCGCTGGGGCACTATGTTTTGGAAAAACTGAAAAATTCTGAGATATGCTGCCCACATTTTAATCTGAGTATTGTTTAGTTTTCAAGCTTTAGTTATCGACTGCCGAGGAAGTTCGAAGCGGCAAATAATACCTTACTTAAGACATTAGACTTTAGATTTTTACTATATGCATGTTATGAGATTGGAATAGTATGCAAAGAAGAAAAATATATTAAAAAAGACGAAGTAAGTCTTATTAATTTAGACGCATAAATAATTTTTGGCGCAATATTTTTTTTCGCTGACGGCTCGACATACAGTAAGTAAAAGTATTATTCGTTGGTTTTAGTTAGGCTTGGGTTTACAATTATTAGACATTTTTGAAATTATGGCCAGGCTTTACGTAAATCTGAAATCCGCCAGCTATTAAATTAAATTTGGATTTCATAAGAGTCGCCCGAAAATTAATTAATTCCTTATATCTGCTTTCTTCCTGCTAAAAACAAAGTTGAATTTGGGTGTTGTTGGATATGTTTGGAAAACAAAAAAAACTGTTTACTGTTCTAAAATATACATGCACTGCAGTGCTTAACAACAGAAAGTCCAAATTGAATTTTTGTTGATACTATTCTGACCGACTGGCAAATTTAATTTTCTTTCTATTCAAACGAAAAACTGATACACTTTTTACATATTTCGTTCAGTTATTTTCAGTGAAAGCATTCTAAATTCACTTTAGTTTAAAATGCTAATGTAGTATTGACGCAAGCATTACAAATCAAATAAATTGACGGACTTAAAAGCATTATGCTGCTGATATATACATCTTCAGTCCAAGTTGTTCAGGTAAAAAAGATTAGGCTAAGAAAAAAATTGATTAAGATAAAAAAAACCTAATCTATTTTGGCCTGACCCCATTTATCCGATTTATGTAAGTACGAATATTTTTTAACCTCTTGCTGAAAGGTGATACAAAAGCTATAAAAGTACACCTCAAAGTTTGCTTATGCATAGAGTGGTGTAGTAATTGTATGAATTAATATGTTTGATGCTGTAGGTGACGTATTGTACATTAACATCAGTTCAGGATTAACAAGCACGTCATCTAGAGCAGTTCGAGTGTTCCATCTTTGCAAGCTATTAAAATGCAAAAAATCCAAAACAAATACACAAGTTTAACTGATGTATCTATGTAAAGTTTTATTTTTAATCTTGACTAATAAATGAATTCCAACTGTCTAAAACTTACAATCTCTGTCAACTTTTTAAAAAGATAATACAATGTGGAATTTTGTAACCTACAATGAAGATGAGTTGAAGTTAAAAAAAAACTTAAATTTTTGTTCCATCATCAGAAGTTGGAACTTGACAAGTGTTGAAAGTCAATTATTCTCCGGTTTTAGGGAAACAGCTTACACTTAAAGCTCTTTTTGAATTAAATATTTAAGTATAGTTGGACGAATCAATCATATTTTCACCTGGTGAGACAGAACTGAAAGACTGATCGATATTATCTTATTCAATTGATTATGCAATTATCTATTTAAACTACTACTACTTCTACTTACTTTTAAACTACTTCCAATAAAAATAAGAGTAACGTACGATTTTTGTCGCAAAACTTTGAATACTAGACGAAATTACACTGAAGTTATGGACCAAACTAAACTAATATTGATTTTTTACTGCACTTTATTACTGCGAAGGAACTTAAAAGATCCGCAAGCAAAGGTGGCAAATTACAGTAATTGTTTGTTTTATAAATAGTTTATGATAGGCTAAAAAGATTCATACAATTTGTTATATTTATCAATATATGCAGCAACACACGAACTGACTATGGTAGCAATAATGGACGGAAAAGCTTTTTATTCTTGGCAGAACTCTTCCACTTCATGTAAGCCAGAAATTTGTATCTTCTATTGTATGAAATCATCTACAAACAATGGACTTTAAATAATTTTTTACCTTGGCTTAAATGACTTTAAGGTCCTTAAGTGTACCATGTTAAAAGCGTGCTCACTGTCCTCTTCCAAGCTGGGGTGAGGGTGAGGGCTTACATTGTAAGATTCAAAACTATGTTGTAACATAAGTCATACGAACAAATATGCACGTCAGTACACAAATATAATTTTATTTTCGCAAACCAGCAAGTAAGTGACGTTTTCAGAAAAAAACTAAAAGTTGGTACGTTGAAAACACGTGAACTACAGAATTAAACTAACATATAAGCAATGACCTATAACCGGCGTCACATTTTTTCATAAAATGGTCAACCACATTATGTAAGCATGCAATCAAAACGAAAGGAAATGTACAATTTGTCTGCCGCCAACTTTCTTCACTTTTTTATTTATTAGTAATAGGCTTGCACGTCGCCTGTTTATTTTTCCTAAAACGTAGTACTTCTTGAGTACAAAAATGATGATAAAAGGTGATCATGATTTGAACTTTGAATGTGATATAAAGCTGATAAATGAAAGTTGTCTAGGTTAAGTTTGATGACACAAATGTTCTCATCTTGAACCATAATGAAAAATTGTATTGTACCCAAACATTAGATAATTCGTTTGTAAACATTTATGAAATATTGAATTGCCTTAACTGAAATTGAGTAAATTTTATTATACGTAGCAGTTGTCGTTTTGTGAAAAGGGCGTGTAAATGTACCCTTTCGCAGAACCTTCTCAAAATTTGAAAATAAAAGTAAATACCGGTTCCGTTAAAAACTGATTTATGAATGAATCGAGTTTGTTATTCTGCTCAATCATGCGATAAAACGATAAAATTGGTGACAATATTTTGAGTACTTTTCCGTTCTTTCAGTCATAGAAAGCATATATGAGTTACTGAATATGTGTACATACCTTTTCAGATGACCAATAGCACGAGACAATCATATGACACAACTCTTCAAAGCTTATATGCAAGTTGTGATTATTTTATTATCACGTTAGCAGTAGGCGTGTATCAAACAAGCCTACTTGAGTTACGTAACACTGTTGGTCGTATATATTTAAAATGACGAGTTTCTGTTTCATCCAGTTTCTCTGTCGGTCTATTAAAATGCGTAAATTCTTCAAAGAATTTTTTTGTGTATTATCAGTTTTTAGTATGAATCATAAAATTGTTAAACAAAATTACGGCTTGTTTTTACATCAACATAAAAATTTGAATATATCAGTTTGAATGTTAGTTTAGATCATTCTTTAGCCACATTCATGTATCGCTTTTATTCGACTGGTTATCAATTTTAATTTTAATACGTACGTGTATTTTTCAATGTGCCTGACAACTTCATATTTTGTATATATACTTTACAGTAAACTTTACTTTACTTGATAATTTACAGTTTCATCTGTAGAAAACAAATGGAAAATTACTAAAGTACTTAAATAAATCACTAAATTTTTTTCATTCAAACGAATACGCTTTTCAAGCATTTTTTTTTCACCGGCGCCTTCAGTAATCTAGTTTTTGGCGCCTATCTTAACAAAATGCGTTTTACAAAATAAATATAAAAAGCTCAATTCTAATAATATAAATATAAATATCATATATCCCTATCATTGTCAATATTACTACATACTACATTCCAGTAACATTATACAGCATACAGAGAGTACGGAAGCAATATCAAGTGTACAATCACTTTACACCGGCATCATTTTACATTTCCTTTTTAACAAGTCATGACAAGTCATGAAATTGAGTACGTAGATGAATGTATGTATACGTATTTACGTATCGCGTTTTTCTTTGCATCGAATTG
>JAQFXM010008047.1:0-11121 GCA_034693345.1 Entomobrya multifasciata
TAATAATTGATTAAGAACGGATTTTTAAAAACCCTTTTCCAGTAGTAGTAATCCATATACATTTGTGGAAACATTTGTTCGGTTGGTGGATCCAAGTATATTTGAGCTTCACAATTTTGGTTTTTGTTTCTTAACCGGAATTTCTCAGTGAAGGTTTGTTTCACGTAATTGTCAGCAATTTCTTGTAGTGGTAGTTTTGATTTGTAGATTTTTGCGATATGACAATTTGATACGTTTTGAGTACATTGGACTGAATATCTAGAGATAAGTTCAAACGGCAACAAGCAGTTTTCATCGAATGGTATATAGCGGAGAAGAAGTATAGGTTCTTTTATTACTTTAAAATCAATGTTTAGGCCCTGGAAATTCATAAAATGTATGGTGCAGCCACGAAATGCATTTACAATGCGAGTTTGCTGGTTGGGATGTTCTCTCAATGGATTTAGTAAAGTAATTGTTGAGTAACTTTGATCGTTCAGTAAAAATATAAAATAAAAGTACAATTCAATTGAATTTCTGATACAATTACACATCCTTCTAAAAATATTTTACTGAAGTTTAACACCGAAAATTTACTAAAGTTTTCTCTAAAATTGTCTGCAGATGTTTTTATTTAAATGATTAGTTTTAGCATAAGTGGATTTATATATTTCCCAATTGAATTTAAACAGCAAAAATTTCAATACGAATGGGTTTATGCTGTTTTTAATTTGAATGATATGATATACATTTCCTCGGAACTAATAGATTTTATTCCAGAAAACAAACAGAAAAAAATACAATGGGACTCCAGATTTTTTAAAGTTCTTCTTTGTCGTAAGTTGTAGTAAACTCGATCCTAATTGCTCATTACATGTGAACGATATATGTATCTAAAAATTAAATATACACATCTATCTCAAGCTGTCCACCAAAGTAAGAAATTATACTTCTTGGTTTCCTGGTTGATTATGTAACTCATGCCACGTGCTAGATAGCATCTAACCTCAGTCGGGATTTTTTGTACACGTGCTTAGTCTTATCTTATAATCTAATCTGCGCCATATTACATAATAGGTTATCAAATGTACGTGTATTTTTTAAATGAGTTTTTTCAAAGCAATTAATTTAAATCATAGCTACAGGTATAACATAAGCAGAGTAGACAATTTGGCTTCCAATTACTTTTTGACATGACTCAAACTCAAATCATAATATACTCAACTATCATGTTCTATTGTGTGAAATTTATTTATAATCTTTGATATAAGCAATAAAATTATAAATATCTTAACTTTTATAAGCAAACAAATAAAGTTGGCACCTTTCTGAATTTTATTTTTCTTGGGTTCAATTTTTTAATACAGTTTATTATACAGTTTTAAATTCAATTTATTCTCCCTTTTTAGATTTAACCCCATGCTTTACCATTAAATGCCTTTTTAAATATGTCAGCACAGGCTATCCCCTATTCCTTATTTTTATGAGTGATCTCATGCTCCTTAAGTCTATCCCTCTCCAAAAAAACGACTTGTTCCCTCAATTTGACGAGTGAACATTCCCAGTCCTCCCTTCTCCGCTTCTTCCTTATGGCACCTTACCATGCCAATTGGAATTTCAGTTGCTTCGAATTCACGACCCCTTTCCTGCACAAATGACAATGAACACGTTAAGGATAACAGTTTTGATGACTCAATTTTATGTGATGTTGTAGGCTCAAGTTTGATTTAAAGATTGAGGTAACAAAGGTAACATTTTAAAGGGACCCTCGACCTTCAACCTTTCCATATTTTCTTTTGGGACCCCTTTTCCAAACCTTGTGAACTTTGAGCCTGTGCTCTGCCAGAGATTTTTTAGATGATTTAATTGATCCACTTTCACAGGTTAATTGGCTGATATCCGGTTTGGGTGGTGGTAGTGGCTGATAGCCAACATTGAAAAATGCGACAATACAAAATTATATATATACATGAATGGAACGCTAACGTTATTTTTTGGGAACCGACTCCGCAGCCAATCGCAGTCTGTATAATAATCAGCTGTGTTTTGTTTTCATAAATTTATGTGTTGAGCAAAAGTCAGCAAAGAGATTTTCGGTACTGAATTCGGTACTCTGTTGCTCTGATTGGCTGTTTGAGCTCGTAGCAGTTCCACTTCAACAACACTTGCCTTCCATTCATTTAGTTATACAATTGTGTTGTCGCATTTTTCAATGGTATGTTTCCATTATGTTTAGCAAGCATAAATTTCATTCCTAGTTAACATTCCTAGTATGATCGAAGATTAAGATTTGGTTTATTCAAACCTAAGCCTCAATTGACACAAACAAAACAATAACATTGAGTACAGTTTGCATCGCTGCAGCAAACTCCAGACAAGTTCTTATAGTCACTCATTCGATATTATGATTGATTGTGAGTTTTTGTTAATAATAATACTGGGAACAAGCCAGTTATTTCTTGCTGTGTACGTGTAATTTTCTTGAACATAAAATTCCGTTTTGGTAAATTTGACATATGAACTCTTATAAAAACTCGTAGTCATCGAAGAAAAATTGCAACCCCCTACTCAGAAATTAAATATAATTAATCAATTCTAACGAAATTTTAACTTGTTTTGACTTGATCACCATTGCATTTAATTGAGCAGGGTTATCGACACCAGAAATAAATTAGTGTATTATGATTCAGCTTTTTTGGCAGACATACATAACTCCGATATGATTCAAAGCCGTCATAACAAGCTAAAATGGTCTCAGCATTTCTGCAGATTGCAAAAAACAAGATTATCCTGCAAGGTTATCGAGTAAAATCTATAGGTACCGAAAATTCACATGAATATGAATATTTTTATTATTTTCCTCCTGTGCACTGACCTCTTCAACAGACACGATGTAAATGAACTTGCAGTATAACGAATACCATAACGAGATAAAAATTCCAAGTAATTTCATGAACTCTCGTTTTACTTGCTATCTATTTGCGTATAAGGAAACGTAACTTATCGACAGGGAGTTAATACTTTAATAACGTTATTTGGAATTTTTACATCCATTTTTAAATACCTACAAAGAGAATTAGATAAGTTGCGGTAGGAAGATGAAACAAATTGTCCTAAATTATGGATATTATTTATGACTAAAGATTAAAATCGAAGGAATGATATATGCAAGAATTTAAAAATTACCAATTATAAAATTAAGACGTAAACTGCGCATCATATAGTTTGTATTTTTATTTCCCAAACCATTTAGTAGTGTGCATTGTAAAGAACAATATTACATCTAAAATGAGTTTTGGAACTACGTGACCGTGACGCTGTAAATTTAAAAACATGTTATTCATACATAATTATAATTTACCATTGCACTTTGAATTGTTTTATTCAGTGCTGTGAATATTTGTTTATTTTATTTAACAATTAATGCCATACCTCACGATATTATTTATTGGAAGTCTTTAGTTAGATGCAGTTACAATGGAAATAGTCATTTCTCCTCATTTTCCAGTACTTGTTGAAATGTATTTTTGTCGATACCAGTGCAATACAGACAAACAACTGTAACAATTCACATAAAGCTTTCGTAAATAATTACTTGCATACAACCATGAATAGTCTCCTCATAAATGCATGGTTTTAAACTTTCCATTTATTTATAAATTCATAAACATATAAAAACCATGATCATTACCTCATTTGTCAACCATTACACAAGTAATCTTCTTGACTTTACAATTTTCTCAAAATATTTCCATTGCACAAGTTTCTGAAAATACTGGCCATATTTCTTGTGGAAACTGTTACAATGGTATCCAAGATTTTCATTTTGGTTTTCATACTTGGAACAATATTCTGGATAGGGCTCACTCAGGAAACGCAAGTAAGTTTTTTGCACATTTTCGTTTTTCATAAAATATATTGATTTAATGGTTGACCATTTTTGACTACGTTTAGGAACAATCTGATATCAACTCTTCGCGCGTTAAAAGGTCTACAAAGCCAACCAGCCAAAGAAGGCGTATAAATCTAGGTAATTTTATGTTTTATTGATTTATATATTACGCAGTCAATTTTATATAACGAAAAATCGCTAATTATGTTTTTAATTTCAGATGCCTATAAATCGACAAGCGAGAAACAAGATAACTGCACCCGACTTTCTCTGGACCGTAAACGTACTAAGGTTTCCCATGAACACAACGTTTCGTTTGTAAACCTGATGGATGGAGGGTTTGATAACATGGTGGGCAGCACTAATTTCAAAGATGTGATTTTGATTATGGGAAACACCGGTGTTGGGAAATCTGTAATTACTCAAATAGTGGCCGGGGACCTAAATCGCATTCATGCCGTAAAATCCTCATCAGGAAGCCTCGTCATTATTGATGACTCTGAGAGAATCAGTGCTCCATCTGTAATTTCTAGAACACTTGTTCCAGAACTCGTCGTAGCAACGGACAATGGATCTAGTGTTCCGTTTTATGACTGTCCTGGTTTCGATGACACCCGAGGGCCGGCACAAGATGTGGCAACAAGTTTTTTCATGAACCAAATCGTTCACAAGGTTACTAGAGTAAAGATTTTGTTTCTGGTACTTTCTTCATCAGTTAGTTTGGGTCACGACAGGATAGATTTTGACTCAATGGCTCAGCACGCGACAACATTTGTAAAAAATATTACTGAGTTTAAGGACTCCATTGGTTTAGTGGTCACCAAGGTGAAAAACTATTCCGAAACTGGAGAATATCAGAGTGATGACAATATTATGAGAAAAATATTGGGATTTTTAGAAAAATATTACGACATTCTTGAGGAAAGTTTAGAGTCATTGTCTCGGCAAAATGATACAAAAACCATTGAAAAGATCGAAAAA
Source organism: Entomobrya multifasciata (assembly GCA_034693345.1). Taxonomy (NCBI): domain Eukaryota; kingdom Metazoa; phylum Arthropoda; class Collembola; order Entomobryomorpha; family Entomobryidae; genus Entomobrya; species Entomobrya multifasciata. The sequence goes on from JAQFXM010008047.1 coordinate 4,853, forward strand.
ATTAAACGAAAACTAGAATTTGTTGATATTCTTTTAGAAAGTGATGCAAATGGGATTTTTAGCAAAATAACGTTTTCCAGGGATCCTGAAAAATGTGGTCCTTTGAGTAGTTCAATTGAAGTTGGTAAAACAAAGCAGATAATAAAAAAACTCTATAATTCACTCAATTTTAGTAATGTCGAGGGTCATTCTGACAGTTTTGGTTTTAGTTTGAAATCTGAGACCGTTTTAAAAATAACTAGTGAATACATATCAGAATTGAATAACGGAATTGTAAGCAGAGTTGAAGATTTGGTAAATAGTTTTAAGATTTGGTATGATCAGGCCAAATTATTGGAAAGTACTAATGATTCCAATTCGTCAGCTATCACTCTTAATAAGGCCATTGATAATGAAACTGTGTCACTTGGCTCCATACTTGCTTTGAACAGCAACAGCACTTTAAGCAACCAGACAATAAGTTCGATTCAGTTAGGGAAAGTATTACAAAATAGTTTTAGTCAAGTTCAATTTCCCATTCCCGAAACTTTTTTCAAGTTTTTGGAAAACCAAGATGCCATGTTCGAATTTTTTAGAGGAGCTGTAGGCTCCGAACATGCTGCTAGTAGAGTCAACGATTGGATCAGACCTTTGCTTATCTTTCGTGATAAAATTGCAAGTGACTACGTCCCGGAAATGAATAATAAAATAGTAGAAAACGTGACAGATATAGTAGAAAGTTTCCAAACCTGGACGAATTCTATGAAGTATGTGGAAGGTTTAAATTATTCTTTGCCTACTTTTGCCAGCTCAGGGAACATGGTTAACCATTCGACTGGGGCACTTGACAGCGTTATAAACTTTATTAAAAGGAATGATTTCAACAATAGTTCAATGGCTTCATCAGGCTTCGGGAAATCATTAAAACAAAGTTTTAGCAATTTAAACTTTTCCGTACCGGAAAAATTTGTGCATTTTATGGAAAACCAAAGCATGTTTTTCAAGTTTTTTCAGAATGTTTTAGGATCTAACAATAGCCTTGAAAGATACAATGACTGGGTAAATCCTTTGGTTAAATTGCAATCTAAAATTGTCAGTGATTATATTCCAGAAGTAAATCAAAATATAGAGAATAAGGTAACCGAGCTGGTAAACGATTTCTTGGTGTGGTTTGATAATAGTATATTAGACGTGAATGGAAACTATTCGACGTCAACTGCTGAAAGTTTAAGTGAAACAATTTATCAGACAAGTACGCTAATCAGCAATATATTGGCTTTGAATACAAATAAGGCGAAAAACAATATTTCAATAAGATCAGCTCACTTAAGTGAAGCACTACAGTTTGGTTTGAAAAGTATACAGTATTCTGTACCAGAAAGTTTTGTCACATTTATGAAACAGCAGGATAATATGATAGATTTTTTCGAGAGAGCTGTAGGATATAACCAGGACCTACGTAGAGTAAATAACTGGCTAAATCCCATAAATACTTTACAAACCAAAATACTGGAACATAAGAAATGGTATGAATTTTGTGCAAAGTTACAAACTGAATTAATATCCCTTAAATTTCATGAGAAAAAATCTAGATATGCTCTAAGTAGCGCTAGTTCAAATTGGTTGACTTTTGTTGAGGCCAACGGAATCGTTCCTGTTGGCAAAAGTATTGAAAAAATGTACGATAAATACGGCAGTGGGAGTAAACAAGTACAGTTCTTAAACCATATGATAAGTTACGCAACAGTTCCAACTTTTATTTCGTGCAGAGGAAACACTGTAACAATAAAAAGTAATTTTATCAGGTTTAGTGAGTTTTTAGACAACAATGGTCGTATTAAAATTAATAGCCCTTCTTGCTTAGCGCAACATCAGAAAACTACGATTGAAATATTTGCTGGAAACACGGTTTTTGTAGATGAAAGTTTGAATGGAGAGGGACTCGAGTTGAATTTCATTTTAATTTCTCCTAAATGGGTGGTTAGCGGAAAGCCAATATTAAACTTTAATGGGAAAATGGGAAGTCAAATTTACCCGAAAAAGGCAGCTTCAGGCCCACATGCATATTCCCAAGGCAAAGCAGGTTATGGGGTGTTGCAGGGAAACCAGGTGGTCCCGGGGGGATTTTTATTGGAATTTCGGACAAAATAGAGAGTGCAAATAAATTATCAATATTATCTAACGGCGGAAGTGGTGGTTTGGGTCAAGATGGTGGTGATGGGAGTAATGGAGGTAACGGTCGAGAGCCATTGAAGGCTGATATGCGGTATGCTGATAGTGATCAGCATACCGGATTTACAACGGGAATATATAGTGGGGACTGGAACATATTTTCTGGTCACCCGGGATATCTAGGTGGACGCGGAGGAGATGGTGGTGTCGGCGGTTTGGGGGGCCATCCTGGATACATTTCAGTAACGTCTTTGGCAGATGGTTCATCAGAGGAAGTCCAATTGTCATTGAATAAGGGGGAAACTGGGAAATTCGGGGAAGGGGGCAAAGGTGGTGAAGGTGGTAGGCCTGGTAGCGGTATGAAGTGTTTTAAAGGAAAGCTTGTAATTATTAAGGTGCGAGAAAAATGTGAATCATTTCCAAGTCCCTTATTTAAAACTGCTAATGGAAATAATGGAAGAAATGGTCATTCTAGGATTGGTTTAGAACAACCCATTGCATCAATTAATATGATTGAAAAAAAGGAAAAAATAACGAAATTCAAAAATTTGTTTTCCACGATTTTGGATGCTGACTATGCCAAATTTGTTGATAGGTTAGACAGCAATTACCACATGGGATAAAAATAATTTTAAAGGGTATGTTTGAACAAGTTGGCTATTATAGTTGTAATGGGTTCGTTATTATTTACAGTTTTTAAGAAATATTCGTACAAGCCCAACCATTTCAAAAATATTATTTGTCTAGTGTTACTTAGCTATTTTGTGAGCATAATACTTTTGATATAATAATAAAACCGTAAACTTTAAATGTGATCTAATGAAGGAACCAAAATACTACTTTCTTATTTATGAAAAGTATATCGATTGAATTTGATTGTGTACTGCATATTAAAAGTAGTTGTTTTAATTTGTTGAATTAAAAATCGTTCCATTTGATATGTAGTCGTCAGAACGATCTTGCCGCAAACAATATTGACAAACATTTTGAAATTAAAAGTTCAATAAAATTAAAATGTACTCATTACCAATCATGTTCAATTGATGAAGGTCATGATCATTTGTTATCATTTTATGTTCGTTAATAGGCTTAAAGGTCATACAGTTCAATACCATACTTTAATTTATCTCAAAATTGTGATTCAAAGGCATATATAAACGTGAAAATACTTTTATAACTTGTTTATTGGTCAGTCAGAGATGCAGTTGAGTTCTGCTAGGGTCAACTATTTGGAGATATCACAAATAAATGGGTTAGTCTTCTTGAGATCGTCAAGTTTATTAAAACCAAACTGACAAGAAAAACTGTCACAAAGAATTCTAGTGAAATTTCATAACCAATTTTGACCTGTATTTTACCCAAGAGATGTAGCTTTATTTAAGTGAGACAAAACTTTAGAAATTTTCAGCTCTTTTGATTTTCGAAAATTGTTTTTACAAACGCACTTATTTTATCGTTAAAATTCTCCGATCCAAATTCTATCTATATATTTGAACATGAACTAATAAATATTCTTTCTTTTCGTTCGTCCGTTGGAGAAAAAACGCGATGTTTTAGAAAATTTACGTGACTTCCAAGCTTACTTAACTTTATCACTTAATAGGTTAACTTGTCCAGGAAACGTAAAGCCAATAAATCAAAGCATGTACATTTCTGAAATTAACAGCATACACCTAAGCATTTCTTCTGATGGAATGTATACTCGTATTTCAGACTGCACCAATGTCGCAGTTCCAGTAATATCAGATATCATGACAAAATCTACTATTCGAAAAGCACGCAACGTCAAGTAGTCGTTATAAAACGCAGGTGACGGAGACAGGAGACGTTTGGGAAATGAAACGTTGCAAATTGCAAAGTTTACACAGTCAAATTACAAATTGACGCATTTAAAAGAAAAGTCATAACATTTAAATATGATACTGCTCCCCTCATCCTCTTAAATGTAAAATATGAAGATGAAGATTTGTCTGTATTTAGATAAAAATAAATCATTTTCTTACTCATCAAAATTATAAAGAGAATTTTAATTGGAAACTGAATGAATATAATATTGATCACTTCTTTTGGAATATCCCGAAAGTGAGTTTTTACGGTTTTTTTACTTAAATTCTTAAAATAAACAGGGTTAACGGTGGGGTTTTTCTTTTAAATATTGAATGATTAAAAATATTGAGTATGAATTGTTTTAAAAACATAAGTCGTTTGTTTTTTTGACAATTTGACAACAATATGAATAATTTCTGCTATTTTAGTTTGTCGTTTTTTGATAGAGAATTATGAACACGACAACAAAGAAAATGCCAATCAGAAAAAATGTAGTTTTTACAAATCGAATTTGTAGTAAAGTTAAACAATTTATATCTGAACATGAATAAATTTATTTTTTAAATGTGGAGTAAACAACTCAGAGCACAACACAACAATCAAGTTAACCAAAGATTGATTGAATCATTATCAATCATATTACTTACCTTCTTCCCCTTCAAAGTTTTTATAACATTTTATAAGATCGGAACGTCTTTCCCATTTCTTGAAGCTTCGAAGCAGTCACGCCAGCCAGTGACCAATCCTTAAAAGGGAACTTCTCAATAGACTCATTGAAGGTGCCTTCCAACAGTGCTTCAGTTCCAGCTTCTTCTCCGGCCAATTAACCAACTTAATCTTCTTCAAATACGTGCAACAAGTTGCAATCATTTCCGTCTTCGGCACAGCCACTAATTTCCCTGACCTTTTCTTCCACTCCAAATCCACGTGCTTCACCAATCCCATCCGACTCTCAAAATTTCCCTGGACAAACTGCAAATTCAACTCTGTCATTTTCTCCTGACTCTTGTAGCCATCCCACAAAAACTTGAAAAGATCCTTGGTCGGTTGTGGAGTCAACTCCCGACTCCCTTCAACCTTGGCATACCACGTGACATCCCAACACTTCCCAATCTGGCTATCCACAGTGACATCCATACACTGTATAACTGGCCAATCAAGGTCGCCTCGCTCCATAAATGCATCTTGAAGTAAATGGAATGACCAAATTGACCACGCAAGGTAAATTACCTTGCGTGCATAAAACAATCATTTTATTTATCTTTTAGTTGATTGGTTTCTAATTTTTTTTTTGCTTTTTAAAAGGTGACCAAGAAAAGGAATTACTGCTTTACTGGAACGTCCCTTTGCTGAGACCATTTGGAGATTTTTATTCAAAGACTGGTCCTTGGCGGATATGTCTGCGCAAGAATTTCAGAAAATGGAGAATAAATTTAGGTCATATGACATGATTTAAATGAAGACGTTGATACGATGATGTTTTAGTAGAATGTGAGAATTTATTAAAGGATAACCTCTTGTAGAAAAATAATCGATATTGGTGACTCAATGTCTATTTAAGAAAATATACTATTGACTTTGTATATTTAATTGGAATAACATGTTAGAATTGGAAAAACTGCATGTTAGCAAGATAGTTTTGATTGAACTTTGCACCCCACAAATTGGAGAAACATTAGTTTCGTTAAGTAATCAATTGTTTTTGACGTGCGGCAAAGCTATATTTACATATGCCTACATTTTGTAATCAAACGTGAAATTAACCATTCGCAATTATAGCTGACGTATAAGAATTGCATGCCATGTAGTCATATTATATGGCAATAGATCTCTGTAATTGAGCTATTCATTTTAGTTGGTTATTTTCACTGCGCTTCACTATGCTGTATATAATTAATGAAATACTTAGCTATAATAAATATATGGCTGCGATTTTAAGTTTTGGGTTATAAAAAATTCTACTGTGTTCTACAATGATGATTTATACCATGTATTCAGTTCGTAGTGGAAACTGTAAAAATATATGCGTCAATAGTGGACAAAATCTTATCAATTTGAGGTTTTTTAACCATAACTTAATTGTTGCTTACAAAAAATTGCATTAGCTTCTACACAAGGCTTAGCTTAATCCCAGTACGTGGAGTTTGCAAAAAATTTACTTAATCATGCATGCATAATTGCATATGAATACGAAGTAGTATTGGTTGTCGATACCCAAATTTTCTGTTAACACAAACAGCTATTCTTACTTACGTAATAAGTCAACTTGTAAACGTAATATTGGGAGATGA
>JAQFXM010008048.1:0-11120 GCA_034693345.1 Entomobrya multifasciata
ATTAACCTCTGTTTAGTCTCTGGTCGTATTGCTGGCATATTTTATGATTTGTGTGGAGAACAGCTAATAAAAGTTATCGCAGTCAAAACAGCACCAACTGCAGCACACGTCACCATTCATGTTTCTCCATTAAAAACGAACCTCGAATAGGGCAACAAAATCCACATATTCAACTCGTTTTAAATGCAAGCGGAGTCCATTTTTGCATTCGGCATTCTCGAGATGTTTTTTAAAAATTAAATTACTAATGCGGAAAGTTTTTATTTTCTCCTTTAATCAAGCCATCGTTTTTTATCTAGTCCACAAATTAAACTAAAACTCCATTCACATGTTTTGAAATTTTTGTCTTTGATTTTGCTTATACTATACTTATAGGCATGAACAAATGTATAAATAATACGTAACACTATTTTGTAAGTAAACCGTGATTTAAATTTCTGTGATTTTCAATTCAACGATGGGAAGAAGATTTTTCATTTTAGGTTGCCACCAAAATTTTCATCAACATATTTTTACCAAAGTAGCAATGCATATTTTTAAGGTTGTAATATTATGATAGTCTTAATATTTATAAAACAGTCACCGACCGAGATTAGTAGATATTATTGAATGAATTACCTTAATCACACCACAAAATTACGTCAGTAATCCACCACCAAAATTGAATCAAATATACGCAGATTATAATCAAACATTAGTTCGCACAGAATTCTTTTCCTAGATTTCCAAATGGCCCATAAGTAACTTTATGTGGCCCATAAGTGGTATTTTTGATTGGCATTGCTTTATGTTTATTTTACGGATTGGGGTTTTGAAATCAGTATTTCGAATTTTAGACATCAGCCTATGAAAATTTACAACATGACATGCTAAGTCTAATGTAGAACAAACTAATGGAATTACAAGAACATGAGCAAATCCTAGCAGAATTACTGCTATAACGAAAGCTGTATAAATAAAAAGACCAACAACCAAAACATGACATTTAACAACTGCCCATCACGATAAAACAAGTGGCCAGAATGTTACAGACAATACTAAGTACACCCCTATCTGCATGGCATTTTCAAACTTTTTAAATAATAATATTATCTTTGAATGGCATCTACAAAAATTTGGTGAGACACGAATATCCTTAACCATAATTATAAAAACTTTTGTGCATCGATCGATCCAAATTGTGACACAACGTGAAATAAATGCACTTGTTCTAAAAGCTTCTAAACAAACAATCAATACTATAATAAAACGACATAATATTATAAAATATATGGTGCTTGCAGTTCGTTCTTTTGAATCCTGAAGTATCTCTTCAAATACAAAATAAGGACAATCGAAATCAGCGCACACTATAGCAAACGACAGAACCCAAGCTGCTGCTGAACAGGTTGGAACAAGAATTAGTGCATTTACCAATCCAAGATCAATTCCTGAGTTTGCGAGATTTTGGATTTCCTTGAGCTGTATTCTAAAAATTAAATTCTAGAATAATTGAGAAGACTTCGAAAAAAACCCGAAAAATTAAGACAGTTAAAAAACTTTCTTTCTTTTCAAAGTCAAGTTTTTCGCTACTTTCAGTATGGTGTTAATGACAACACATGTAACTATGGACCTGTCATATCTCAGAACTCAATAAAATCTTCGAAATGGTTATTTGATCTTACCTTTTACAAGTTCATTAGTAAAATCAAGGAGCTCATTAAAGTCTGATAGCAGAGATTTTGTATTTTTACATCCCACAAACACAATCATAACTATTGCTAACAATGTTGTTCCAATCAAAACTATCAAACCTCCATTTATTCTTTCAAAGAATTTCCGTGGTTGATAGTTGAAATATATTCTAATTAAACAGCACATCCAACCAAATAGACCAACGTAAACTATTACGATATAGTAAAGTTTATTGCTGGATAAAAACTGGAGTTTAAGTTTGGAATTGCGATAATCCAACTTTAAAGAAAACTGCCATAAGAAAAAGTTAAAAAATGATTATAATTTAAATGAAAGTTCTTCAATACCCGATAACCGCATGGTTTTATACTTAAAACAAAAAGGAACAAGAATTCAAAAAATTTCAGATTTTTTACAATTTGGACAACTATTTAGTGGCCACAATTTTGTTTGGCCAACTTTTCTTCGTGTTCCAATCCCCGAAGACCCGGATGAAATAAAAGGATTTTCTTATAGTACAGTATTTGTAATTTTGATGCAAAGTTTATTTCCGTCTCAAGGCCTAATTGAAGTCAAGGGAAGCTTAACAAAATGAGCTTGATTAAAACATTAACCTCGAACTTTTAACGAAAGATATTATTTTACTTTCTACGTTGAACGTCTTCGAGGGCTATGGTATATATACATTTAGGATTGTCCGACGCCTAACCAAAACGACGGTGCACCAAATCTGCATTTTTTCGTGTTTGCGACTGGTGTACGACGTATCACCAAATCAAAAATTTCAAAATTAGACACTTAGCCAAAACAAAAATTTGAGGGGTACGACACTTTGCAAAAAAGGTTTTTTTCAGGATACGACACTAAGCCAAATCCAGATAATGTATACAAATATCTTCAGAGGAAATGTCTTTCATTAAAAGGACTATGGTCAATAGCCTATGGCTTACTTGAAAATAACCAAGCATAGCATCTTAACCTTGCATACTTAAATAACTTCATGGAGAGAAAAATATCAATGTGCTAGGAAATTAGATTACTGAAAACAAATTTAATCTTTTCATTTATCTCCATTTCCCCTGTGTATTGAATTAGCTTCACCTCATATACCATAAAAAAGAGGCTGCTTTGGTTTATCATAACTGGTAAACAAAATGAAATATTGATTCTATGATACTTTTAATATCATTTAAAGGTGTAGAAGTAAAATAAGCAAAAGATTAATTAGGGTTTTCTCTATTATTTCATGTGCGATGATTAACCAAAACAACGGGTAATGGTTGTGTTATAATTAAACTCAACCTCTAATGCGTTGACGATAAGTCGTTTTGAAAATCCACTTCTAAAGTACCAGGCTGTAAATATAAAGTAACTGGCTAATGATAAGAACTGATTTTTGGTAATCTCTTTATGCTTAACCCTCCGGTAATTTGCTGAGATTTCGTGGTTGTGTTTTCGTCTTATTTTTGGTTGATTTGGTAAAGTGTCGTTTTCCAACAATTAGTTTTTGGTGGAACGTCGTTAGTGAATAAAAATGGATTTGGTCAAGTGACGTCGCCCAAAAATTTACTTTTGGCGAAGTGTCGTTTTACAAAATAAATATTTGGTAAAGTGACGTTGGTTAAACGTCGCGTTGGCGAAGCGTCGCGCCACCGTTACAATAGACGCATTCAAGTACATAATTAAACTGTAAACGTTTCGGCGACTAAAGTTCTCCACGCGTTGATGATACTTTTTTCTAAAGCAATCACTTACGTACTTTATTATTAGAAGCATTTTTGGTAAATTTACCTGCACAAACATACTAAGCGCTGTCATAAGATTTGGGTTGCACAAAAATTGAAATTATGTGATCTTGTGCATGTGATTTAGGCACAAATTTATGAATATATTTCCTAAGTTTTACAACTAAATTTGCAAATCTGGCAAAAATGTCTAATTTATTCCTTATTTTTCCACTTTCGGCTAAAACAAATACAGCCAGAGAAACCAGCAAACCAAATCCAGGGATGAGGCTGAGAACAATTACAGCTGTTTTGTTTTTTCCAATATCAGTTGTGGTTGTCTGGTTATACACCGCTATTAATCTTTTGGCATGAACATTTAGCTTTAAAATTGCAGAATATTCGTAAAACTTCTCCCACCACTCAAAAATGCCAGCGTCATACAGATACCTTACCCGAAGGAAAATTTTTGATGGAAAGTATCCCACAAATTTATACCCCCAAAACATCTCAAGTATTTTATCTTTGCCGAGGTAGCTTGGCTTTCCCATGTGTTTGAGAATTGTATGAAGTTTAATCGCCCTAGGCCGACGCAATATAAAAGAGGACTTGTTGCACATTTTCATATGAACATTTATTATGGTGGAAACGTTTTCTTGGAACCCTTGTCCATAATCTGGCATCATTGCAGTACTGTTCATGTATTTTTTTATTTGATTTGGGATTTCATCTTTCAAAAAGTTTAGACCCAGCTCGGATGTTCCCAAGGGGCGCAACCAGATCATTAACTCATACCATAGTTGAGAAACTAACGGAAGCGCTTCGTGAGAGCTGACAGATCCGTACTTTTCATGAAGTATTCTTAGTTCACTCAAATTGATATACTCGTGATTATAAAATGTTTTTAAGTTATACCTACGCGAGTAGATGTTAAACTGATAGTCTTTTAGACTTTTAAAAGTGTCAAAATGAATTAAGGGAGGATCTGCTGTTAGTTTGGTCACATTTTCACCTTTGTAAAGCAAGCTCAAATACAAACAAGTAATTGGAACAAAGAAAACGCAAATATACAATGAGCTTTTTGAAGTTACACATTTCAACTTAAAAATATAATTAGATTGGTCTACTATGGACCAGAATACGAAAAAGGTAACATCCATTAAACTTAAGCGTCCTGAGTAAATACGCCTATTCAATGATATTTTGACTGTGAAGGATATAATAAGACAAAAAGCTAAAATGAGCAACCACGTTGGTAAATCGAATGGGGTAATCAACTCTTTTAACTTGCTTAACCAATTCATTTGTTTCATATGACAACTCACAAAATTTAATTGATAAATGTAGGTTACAAATCGAGAGTCTTGAAATAATTTTGGAGACTTCCCTTGGGTCCATATAATCATTGGACGAAATGCCGGATGAGAGCTTATAGTTTTTGTTGGGCTACAAGCACGAATATTTACGTCTTTAAATTCGTTAAAGTAATTGTGAGTTGTTTTGAAAAATGTTATATTGGCTGACTTAGGTAACATTAAAGATGTCAGATGTTGCTCGGCAGATCCGTATAGTTCATTTATATTAGACTCAACGGGATACATTAACAGGTACTTTAATACATCATGTCTGTTTCGTAATAATGTTTTCTCAAGCCTACCCGCTAGTTTAACTTGAGCTGAGTGGGGATCGTGACCACATTGCTCAATTTCTTGTAGAATAATTTCAAGATCTTTCATAGAAGTTGGAGTCATTTTAGTAGGTAACGTGATGGTTTTAAATGAATTACAGAGATCACAATATGGACACAGGGATTTCAGAGAAAATGACGTGTATTCCCAAATAAGTATTGTAACTGATAATCTTGACATTTCATAGTCAAAGAAAACTCCGGCCATCCATTTTTTGATGTCGTTTTCGTTTGAACAGATTGAGTCTGCAATCGACTTGCAAAGCAGAACTGATATCATTGGAACCGTATTCATGTAGTCTACCTTCCAAGTCTGCGTTTCAGTGGCTTTATCAATGTTGACCAAAAACGGATTTTTTAAATTACTTTCCCACTTCAAGTCTTTAATGTACATCTGCGGAGATCCTTGTTCAGTTGGTGGTTCAAGATAAATGTTGGCTTCGCATAATTTGTTTTTACTTTTGAGTTGAAATGACTCTGTTAAAGTTTGTGCCGCATAATTTATTCCTGTTTGATCATGAGGTAGGGTTGCGTTGTTTGTTGCATTATTGAAAATCGGACATGGGCTTTGAGATTTTAGTGCTGGAAACTTAGAGCCAAGTTCAAACGGAAACACATGGTCAGAACTGCAATGGGAAAAGTAGCGTAAAAGCAAAACAGGTTCTTGTAGTACTAAAAAATTTATTTGCAGACCTCTAAAATTGATAACACGAATCGTGCATCCGCCAAACGCGTTTATAATGACCATTCGATCTAAACGGCCTTTCAAATACGTAGTTTTTGTTGCCAATGCAAAATATTTTGGAGTACACAGCACAAAAAGAAATAAAAAGCAATATTTGACAGTGTTGATTTTTTGCAAGCTGCACATTTTAAAATTCGTAACAACTAACGAAATATTTTCAGTCAAGCAATATTTTGTCGAGAAAATAAAGAAATGAATTATTAATTTAATCAAGTTTTTAGATTATGGAGTCAATATTTTTTAGTCGAAAATTTGATAATCCACGCGAAAATTTTATGCAATTACGATTTTAGTTTGAAAACGCTTTCTACACTAACTCAAGTATTTGTCAAACGATATGGCGACTTTTGAATTTTAAATTAAAAATTTAACGCTAAACCACTCATAGTTTACTTTTGTCATCAAAAACGGAGGATTAACATGCTAAGTACAAAATATGAGTCATTGTTTCCACTTCTACATACCAAGTCAAGATTTTTATGCACTTGTTTATCTATTCTTTTGGACCTGTATCAAGGACATGAAATTGTTTTCTGCGCGTTATTTACTTTGAACACAGCATTCATAAATGAAACCAAATTCTAGTTTTACCCACAACTTTGTACAAAAACATGTTTAAAATTAATCCAGTTCATGTTATTCTTTTTAAATACAATTCAGGAATCTATTGAAATACTGGGCAGGAAAATTCTGTATTTCTACCGGTTGCAACTTTGCTTTTTTTGTATATCAAGATGCGTAGAAAGTTAATACATCTTTCGATGAATCCAAGTAATATACTAAGAACAAAATAATCAAACTATTACCCAGAACTATAAAGCGTTTAAGTGTATTCTTTTTGTTTTTCAGCAGCAATAGTGTTTGTTGTGTTTTTAAGTTTTAGAGGAGCAACAACTCACAAGAAACTAATTATAAATTCAGTTGTTGTTCGGTTGTTTGCCCTATATTTTTGCTAGCTATTAATACTTGCTTTTTCTAAAGAGACCAATGCTTCTATATTATGAGTATTACTTTAATAATTTCATTGAAAAACATTTAATTAGAAGTATTTTTCACTAAGTTAAGTACTACTTCAGCGCAAACAAGACTATCGATTTATAACAGGAGAAAAAAACACCACGATTGATTGTAGTATTGAGCAAGTCGTAAAGAGCTAGAAACTTGTTGTAATGGTTTTTCATATGTATGCTATTCTGGGGATTTATAAATATATTAAACTATTGAAAAAAATTTAAATCTGGATTTTGAAGAAAAGTAATACCATACAACTAATACAACGGCTAACATATTTTTGTACAGACCCTTATACATGTTTGTATATTACACGACTACTCTGGGAATTATTTAAAATTCTTTGGTTTTGTACAACAGAGTGCCTTAATAGAAAACTTATTGCATTATTTGTTTTTAAAACGTCATTTTAACTTTTTGAAATACTTCCACAATGGGTAAAAACTGTCCTTTTTTGAATTTTTGTTTCATCATGCAACAGGAGACTATGAGGTCACTTTTTAACCAATTAACCTTAGTGTGCGCTCCTGTGAGGCAGCAAAGAACAACTGGTCTTAGTACGTATAGAGAAACCCGAGGCAGAAAACCTCAAATTTAAAATACTGATTTTTTGTTATGCTACTCAACTAATTGTAAATTCAAATGTTGTTCGGTTTTTTGCCCCATAATTTTGGTTGCTATTTATACTTGTTTATGTCAAAAGAGACCATTGCCTGTGTATTATGAATAATATTTGAACTATTATGTAGAAAAACAATTAGTTAGAAATGTTGTTCACTAAATTCAGTACCAGGACAATGCAATTAAACTTTATTGATTTATCACAAAAGAAAAAACAACACTATTGAAGTATTGAGCAAGTCCTAAGGAGAGAAAATTTGTTGCATTGTTTATATATTTATGCCGCTCTGGGGATTTTTAAAACCACTAAACTACTGAAAAAGTTATTATGGTTTGGTTTAGAAAAAAGTAATACAATTAAGTAATTTAATGTTGAATATATTTTGCATAGGCTCCGATTAGTTTTTGTAAATTACACGTCAGCTCCTGGAGTTATTTAAAATTCTTTGGTTTTGTACAATTGTATGCTATCTCAATGTTCAAATATAAAATTTGCTGCATAATTCCTGTAAAAACATCAATTAAATTTTGAAATATTTCTACATCATATAAAAAATTCCTTTTTGAATTTTGGTTTGGTCATGAAACAAAAGGATATGAGGATTTTTTAAACCAATATTTCTAGTGTGCGCTCCTGCAAGACAGCAAGGAAAAACTAGTCTCTGTTGGCATAAAGAAACCAGAGGTAGAAAAACCCACAAATAAAGTACCGATTTTATGTTAGACTATGTACATTCGGAGTATTGTTACAAACTAAAATGTTCCCAGTTTAGATATTACTGCTTTGCTTTAATTACAACTTTAGTTATAACCATCATGCGTAAATGTTATTTGTTTTTCTAGTTGTTGCGCGTGGAAAACAGTACCCAGGTCTGTATCTAGGACATAGGGATAATCACTTCGTAAATGAATACTTTGAACAAAGTAAAGTATTAACCAATATGTATGGTGACGTATTTCTATGTAAACAAAGCGATTTTCTTGTTTTTCAATTACTCAACCGTGGCTCACCTGCATTATTTGGAGTTTGCGTACAATTTTTGTCTTTAGCTATACATATTGTGTGCTTATTATACACAATAGGTTAGTTACCTTAAACTTGTTATCAATTAATAAATATTTTTTGGTAAAGATATGGGTTTCTGGTCAGCTGAAAGCAATTAAATAGCCTGCAAAATTTGAAAAAGAGCTGCGTTAGCTAAATAACAAATGTTTTACTTTATTTTAATCTTCAAACTTTAACAAATTAAATCTCATGCTTGACTATTTACTTGCAACGTAATTCTAAAGAATAACATGAAGATATACTGCTTAAGGTCATTTACGAATACTTTAAAAGAGATCTCTGCTTGTTCTAATGTAAGCAAAACGTATTCCAGTAGACCAAATAATGGGGAAAAAATATTATTTGGCGTAGATGATTTATGAAAAAAATTCTTATGAAAGTTGATGTGATCTTGTTTAGTTAATGTAACACGAGAGAAAAATTTAAAGTAATTTTAGTTGCTGAGAATTTATTACAAATGTTTGGAAATTGCAAATATTTACAAAAAAAACATCTCTTTTACAATGTGATATTAGTCTATTGTTTGACCCATCTTTGTCATACTTAAAAAACATTTTGTCGTTAATTGGTACGTAAAATATTTGATTTTTAATTATTAAATGTCGTACTTCCTACAAAATACAAAATAAATATAAAAACTTTAGCCTGAATTAAAATATTTAAAAGAACTGAAAACCCTTATGTATTTTTACTTTAATCTCCAATATTTTTCTAAAACGTGAAAAATAAGCAATACTAAATGATATTCCAATCCATTTTTCAATAAGCTTAACTTGCAATTATTACAACAAATTCAGTCCAAGGTCAAATCAGCTGATCATGTTAGCTGTTAGCACACCAAATGTCCCAAACCATCTTCACAAACAACGTCTTCAGCAGGCAGGTACTTAATTTCATTGTACGTAATAATTAGGTATATATTTACTGTGTTTGCGACCGTAAAATATTTAGTTTAATTAATTTCTAAATTAAAATTATTTTATTTTGTGCTGTAATTTCAAGGTAAAAACATAAAACTTCAAATGCCCAAATTTCCATCCATCCAATCCATCCACGACGAGTCAACTCCAAAAGGTCATCAGTGAGTCCTATTAATTATAATCAAATGTAAGCCGCGTAATTAGTTTATTGAATATTTTTCTGTATTAATAATAACTTTGTGTATAATTCTAAGGGACGATTTTATTTTCTAGATGATAATAATTATCGTCATCAGCGGCAAGAGGATCCGAGAGACATCAGTTTGTGGTAAAAATATATTTCATTTATTTTTAATTGGATATAATTTTTGATGTAATTTCAAAAATAGGTTCGCTCATTTGTTATGCTTGTTTATTTTTTAGCTAAATTATTTATCATCACCACAGCCGCCATCCCACCACCAAATTGCAGCCAAGTTCCCAATCAGCTTATTTTCAATTACCCAACTGGTTTTTTTGAATGTTCAGTTAAAATTTTAAAAATAAAAAGTAATTAGTTAACTAATAATTTTTACATTTTCCGGAAGAGGATCTGATTCCAGAATGGGGGATGGGTGCACAATTGACAAGAAGACTAGGCTGGGACCACCACAACACCTTAACCGAACCACATCAATTAAACTAGCAATAATTAGTTAATTGTAGTAGTTAAACTATTATGAAGTTATCGAATAATTTTTTTATCCTCGCCTCCTTCGTCGTCGCCACCCCCATCCTCTCAACTTGTTATCCGTCATCCCATTCCAATTTATTAAACCAATTTGCGATTTAAATAGGAAAAAAATTAAATAAATCTAGTTTTGAAAATTTAAATATTCCTTTAAAAATATTTCCATTTTAATTTCGCAAATCTGTCACAACCGATTTGCTCACCAACATTTTTGGCTGTTCATCTTATCATGCCAACTAACTGTTATCCTCCTTCTCCTCCTCATTGCCAAATTCCTTCCCATCTATCTTCCCAATTTTTCGCCTCCGGATCCAAATTTTTTATTTTAACTGATTACAATTACAAAACACCACATTTAAAATTTAATGAATACAGCGGTTAGTTTTTCGTTGCCCCAAACTAGCCCAAGGCTTAAAACAGAACAGCTGATCGCTAGGCTGGACATTTAAGTGGTTGGGACGTCAGCGGGGGAAATTATTATTTTTAATATCTGAAAACGAATAGCCAGAATGGATTTATTTGTTAATATTTAAATTTGGAATGTTTCAGTTGTAATAAATGTGTGATTTTTAACTGATGTATTTGATTGAAAAACTGATCATTTAAATTATTTTCTACTAAACTTATCTTTTTCAAATAAAATTTTAATTCACTGGCAGACTAATTGAGAATATTTTTAGTTTGAATTTAAATAGAACGCCTATTCATCAATAAACATTGGGGCAAAGTGAGCATTTAAGAATGCGTTGAACTGGCTCCATCTTTAGATTCCGTAACAAAATTGCCCACGTTTTTCTCCTCATTCGACATGTCACCAAACCTAAAACTTTTGCAATTAAATTAAATAATTAAAAACTAATTTGACTTATCAATCCTTTTTTAAATGAATTAAAAATAAGTTGACCTAATTCCAAAAATAAACAAGGCCAGAACTTCCGTCCC
>JAQFXM010008049.1:0-11120 GCA_034693345.1 Entomobrya multifasciata
ATGTAGGCAACTTTTTATTGTACCCTAAATCAATATGAGCCTGAATAAAAGTGACCGTAATAATAATAATAATAATATTGTTAGGAGCTTTGAATGCAATTATTGAAGTTATTGGGGCGAAGTGAGATCAATTGAATAACAAGACGTTCTGGAAAAGCTGAGTCTCTTTGTTCAATTTTTTACTTATATTAGGTTCTTGATGCCATCTTTTCATAACTATCCAACTTTCACTAAGGCTAACAGTGAGTGCACCATTTGATTGTATAGATGACGTTGAAAGATGGAAAGGAAAACGATTGCCTTTTCCCCAAAATATGATCTTTCACTAATTTAAAAAATGAAAATGATAGAAGCATTGCTTTAAATGATAGTAGCTAAAAAGATAAATGTTAGATAATTTTTAAGTACAAAATTTATTTTGAACATTTTTGCAGTAAAGTACAAGTACAGGATGACTGATGACTTTTTTTCGCTTAATATTATAATATCTACAGTTTAACCAAGTAAACCTTCAAAACTTTCTATTAAAGTCTGCAATCCTTCCACCAACGTTGGAAGTTCCTTGATAAGCTGGTTTGTTTGATTCATTGCATCAATTAAACTGTTAATACTAGGCAGTTGATTTTGATTTGGGTTATTTTGCATAGGTGTCTGCCCGTTTTCTCCAACAGCATTAGGATTGTTAGGATCAAGGTTGCTGGCGTCAGCACTGTTTAAGTTGATGTTATTAACATTGTTAGTATTTGGATTAAAAGCGTTAGGATTTGGGTTCACATTGTTTGGACCAAGCCTATTGGGGATTGGGGGAACTATCCTGTTATTATTTGGGGGTACTCCATTAATATTATTTGGGACAATTCTATTTGGCCCTATATTGTTCAGACCTATATTATTTGGACCTACATTGCCTGGGCCTATATTGTTAGGTGCAATATTGTTTGGCGCAATATTATTGGGTCCTATATTGTTTGGCACTATTCTATTATTATTAGGAGGCACCCTAATAAAATTTGGCCCTGCTCTGTTAAGATTATTTATACTTTGTGGACGCATACGGGTCTGAAAGTTTTGAAAGTTGTTAACGTAAGGTGGTGGGTTAGCTGGTATGTTGGTGTTGGCATTTGGACTGTTTGGAATGGGGAAAGGTGGAATAATTTGCCGACTTTGTCCTTGAACAGCTTCTTCAGTATTTTCAATCGATGAAAGTATTTCGTTACGGAAGGAACCTCCGCTGATGCTGCCACGTTCACTCTAAAATAAAATTTGGGTTATCACTTTATCGCCTTCAGCATATTAAATATTTAACTGTCTTAAAATGTACTAATTGTTGAGATTTTTTACCTCACGCAATGTAATCAACAGATTTACAAACTGCTTTGTTTCCGAGTCTCTGAGAATCAAGGGAAGTCTCTGAACAACTGGAGTAAAATCCAACTCTCCATTTAATACACTCCTCATCAACTTGAAAATATCATCAGATCGCTCTTGAGTATGCGCCGGTCCTGTCACCAAAATAGCTGCTAACATTCTCAAAAAGTTTTTCTCTACAGTTCTCCTCAGTTCCTCTTTTGCCAAATCTACTTCAGGACTTTGATCCATTGCCAATAGTCTTTCAACCTTATCAGCTAATTCTAAGCTTTGTCTACGAATTTCTTCAGGATCTCGAATGGGGCGTCCTGAGTAATAGGTTAGGGGCCTCGTTGTTTTGTTTATATCACTTGTTGAGGTTTTTACAAGAGAAATGTCGGTACGTATGGTTTTTAATTCGTTACGAATCTCCATCACGTATTCAGTGAGGCCCATGACTGCTCCAGATACTCTGCGTACACTCTCAGCAATCTCCTTCAGTTGAAGCTCTTCAGGGTCCATAGCAAATGGGGAGTCTAAACTTGCCCCAACCACCTTAAAAACACGAGAAAAGAAATATCATAAAAATACATCATATCATATTTTTTTATAAATTTTTCAAGAATCTTCAAAACTTACGTGTAATATTGAATATCCAGCGAACATTAAAATATAAAAATTCATTTTGAAATTATACAATATAAACTTATTTGAAAAAATGTTAAGCTGGTTTTCTAGTTTATTTGCAACAATGTAAATCAGCAACTTCTCTTGCCATACAAAATTGTAACTCGTTTTATTTCGCAGTCATATCATCATGGCTATATAATATCTAATGAATAATGTACGCTGTGGGTATGATCATCCTACAAGTTTTTCACAAGTTGCTTCACTAACACTTGATTAATCCAATAATGGTACAAATTAATGCATGAAAACAAAATTCTAACGACATATTGCCCGGTATGTTATGCTGGTGTTGCCCAATTGCAACGATAACGATGCAATATAGATAGATACATGATATAAATCCAACACAAGTATATCCACAATATTCTGCTCTTGAAAAAAATAAATCAAGCTTGTACAGCAATCAAAGCCATCTGCTAAAATGAATATTAAACGGAGTAAAATAAATCCTCACACACAAGCAGTTAATATATTTATTTTGTATAAGCTATAGTTAATATTGTCAAAGTCAGATAAATATAGTAAAGTTGTTAGTTTAGTATACTGTTAGGTCATGTATTTAGTACAAAAAATAAGTTTTTTAGTGTCAATATACTAGGTAAATTGTTTGAATGTTAGAAAATTAAATGGTAAATCTGTTATATAAATATAGGTAAATATATTTTCAGCTTCCACACATGTTTGGCATCTTTGTTTACAATTCGACACCCACATCTTCAGGGCCATATCCTAAATCTTCTACTCTGTCACCAACCCTGTCAAGAAATTTGTTTAGTCGCTGAAGTAGAATGTATGCCTCCTTTGCTCCTTCGTACAAAGACATTCCACCTTCAAGAATTTGCATGACGGTTGATGCTTTTGGTGATGTTGCCTCTTGCTTTGCTGCTTCTTCCTCATCCAAGTAGTCCAGGGTGGTTCCCGCTGTTGTCGTCGTATTCATGAATTCAGTTGCTAAAAAGTTAAGCAATTAAAAAGATAAAATGATAATGTATTTATACACTAAAGTAAATACTTATGCAAATATAAGTTATTATTACTTGTGGGAACTGTAGCTCGGTTTGTTAAACGTTTAAAAATTGTAACAACATATTTCACTGCTGGGAATTCATCAATATATCCAATCCCAGTGTTGCTTTGATCATCCCTTCCAAAAGGTTCGAAATCATCTTCTGACGACTCTTCGTTGTTATTGTTGTCCTCGTCCTCATCTTCGTTTGAGGATTGTGGGGGTGGAATACCTTGAGCTGGGAGAAACGCTTCATTCACTTTAAAATTGAGAACTGGTTTGTTAGCATTATTTCCTGCGTTATTTTGTGCCGGATTGCCAACTTTGTTGATCCCGTTATTTAAATTGTATACTAACTGCTGCTGTTCTTGCTGAAATGATCCAGGTTGCTGCTGAAAGTTCCCAGGTTGCGGTTGGAAGGCCCCAGTTTGCTGCTGGTTGTTACCAGGTTGCTGTTGGAAGGTCCCAGGTTGCTGCTGAAAATTTCCAGGTTGCTGTTGGAAGTTTCCAGGTTGCTGTTGGAATGCTCCAGTTTGTTGCTGGATGTTTCCGGGTTGCTGTGGGAAGGTTCCAGGTTGCGTCTGAAAGTTTCCAGTTTGCAGTTGGAAGTCTCCCGTTTGTTGTTGGAGATTTCCTGTTTGCTGTTGGAAGTTTCCAGGTTGCTGTTGGAAGGTTCCAGGCTGCTGCTGATAGTTTCCAGTTTGCTGCTGGAAGGTTTCAGGTTGAGCTAAAGGCAACGATGACCCTAAAGTTTGCTGACCTATTGCGAAATTGCCATTTGACTGGGAAATACCCTGAGGCGATGCTACCTGAGTTTGTGGAGATGATTGGTTAAAAATTATTGGCTGATAATTGCCCCCTTGAGGTGCAAACCCAACACTTGGTTGACCAATAATAGCTGATTGAGCTCCACTTGGGAAGGAATACGTATACGACCCATTTACAAAAGCACTTTGTGGTATTAACTGTCCATTAATTACTAAAGGACCTGGTGTAGGAAAAGGCGTCGTTGAAGTAAATCTGGCAGGATCGATTAAACTTGCAGCAGAAATTATCCGATCACTCAAGTCCCCAGGTAGAAAAGATGTTGCATCTTTCAGATAACCAGTTACATTAACATCACTTCCAAAAAATGTGGATACTATATTTGATAACTGAGGAAGCAATCCAGGACGGGGTCTTGGAGTAGTAGATTGTGCAGGTGTATCGTCGTCATCGTCATTGTCATCTTGTCTAGAAAGTCGGGAAGGTAGAGTTGACGAGGACGACGAAGACATATTCCTTTTCGCCATTTCTTCCAGTTCTTCTTCAACTTGTTGTCGCACAACCTTGAAAAAGTTTTCTTTGAGCTTTCTCTCAATAAATGAGCGTGTCAGTTCTTGAAGAATTTTTGATTGGTTTACAACAATCAAGTGAGCTGACAGAGATTCCTGTTTGAGTCGATTTTGTATGGCGTCCAGATACTGTTTATCGTCCACATTTGGATCAAAAGTTTGAGAAAAAGTTGAGGAAATTGTGAATAATATAATTGTGGTAGTCACTATCGATGCAAAAGATGAAAATTGTAACATTTTGAAATTAAGTTAATATTTTACACAGATTCGAAACTCGTAAAACTTGTAGAAATCATCATCAGCAGTAGCACCGCAGCCAAATTGAGAGATGGATAGTTAGTGAAAGGGGCAAATAATTCATCCCGGAAATGAATGCAATTTATTTAATTTACATGATGTGGTATAAATGGTATAAATTACTGTACCTTTGTATGCTACCGTACTGCATTAGCAAGAAAAAGTATGTCGCCCATGATTACTTTATTGTGAGCACGTCCATCACTAAACCATGAATATCCACAATCCACACTGGTCCAGTGATTGTTTTTAGTGAAATAAATAGGTGATTAGGTCGAAGCAAAAGAACCGTTTTATGAGCGTGGATGAAACGCGTACACAAAACAAGCAGAGTAAATGTTAACATTCATACATTCATGAGAAACATACTACACATGGTCATCCTACATAAAAAAAACTATTTTTGAGGTAACAAATAACTAAACTACTTCAATCACAGCATTTTGAGTACTGCGGGACGGTGGTGTGGTCTGCGGTGTGGTGTGATGGTGAAATGCAATATAAAGTAGATAATCAGACTATCAAATGAATAAGAAATGAGCACATCTAAAATATTCATGTATTCAATTTGGTGAAGAAAAGTAAGATTAAAAATAAGTGAATTAAATATGCATGGTGCTTTTTGCATCTTCTTCTTCTGGGAAGAAAGATACATATACATATTCACGTGATGTGATGTAAGTAAACTTATAAACTTTACGATTTTCAACAATCACTCACGCATTTTCATATACGTATGCCTGTGAAATTCACTTTTTGGAAAGGTAAGTATATTTGGTAGTGGAAGGATACAGGTAGCTATTTGCAAGCTTTACAGTCTGACTATAAGTCTGACAATTTACCTTTATAAATAAATGTACATTGTAAATTTAGCGAGATTTGTTTGAAGGTGGTGATGGTGGTGGTGTTAGATGTTTTGTGGGAATCCAAGGTGAAAGTCGGTGGAGCATGTCGGAGGATGGAAGTGGTGGTGGCGGCGGCGATGATGTCACTTTTATTACACATATGAGCAAAAAGCATAATCGACATCGACACCACTAGAAAAAGGGGGGCCTCTTGGAAAATGAATGTGTGTTCGATTAGCATTCATGTGTAAGAAAACCTCCTTCTCATGCATACTAGCCAAGCTAATTCATCTCTCTTTTCTCCGTTTTCAATTTTTCGTGAAAGTTTTGTGAAAATTTAATTTGGTTGGGGGAGAGTTTGCTAGTGCTTGAAAGTATACAAAATGTGATATGATATAACTATGCCACGAGATGCCATTTCTTGCAAAGCAAGTCGTTGTGGCTTACTTCTATCGGAGGATTTTGCGTGCATAAGAGGCTTAAAAAAGAGAGATATGTAGGTTTACAATTTCTTGGTGGACCAAAAAAATGGGAAAAAATATACTCGAGGGAATGACTACGTTACAACACGTAGCAAGATTCAAGTCTAAGATTGCCCCAGAGAAGTGTTGAATTGCCTTGAAACAGAAAAATTGATTTTAGTCGTTTTTTAATTATTGCGATCTTACAAGAAACAAGTAGTCTTGTAATGCCCCATTTGGCAAACTATTCGCAGTTTTTACATTTTGTCGTTATGTATTTATTTACCTAAAAACCAACATCAAACTCTACTACATCAAAACCACATTACTATACATTTCACTTATTTTTCAAAAAGTATGACTGCTTATCCCTCAGAGCAAAGATTAGAAAGAAGCGAAGACTCCGTTTAGGTTCATCTACCAAGCCAAAGGAAGACAAACAATAAGGGAAAATGGTGTTGTTCTTCTAACAAGCCAAGAAAAACAAAAAAGGAAACCGGAAAAGTAGCGTTTATCTGTATCTCTCAATCCAACCCAAGAAAATTTTTGAGATGAGAAAAGAAAATGATAAGAGGTTATGATAACCAAGCAATAAAGTAATAATTCTAAAATGCTTGGTTATGTATTACCACAACCTTTATGTCTAGAGTTTTGGGAACGATTCACCCTTCCACTCTCATAAAAAATGCTATTTTCAACCCAAAAAATATATATTCTTAGCTACTATTATTCTTACTATTTGGTAAACTTTTCGCTGATCTTTTGTATTTGTCAGAGACGCGTACTCTCTGCTTTCTCTCTTACCACTTCCGAGTGACTACACACACACACACACTTTTTCTCCTCCACAATGATAAAAAATTATATTGGTGGATGTGGTGATGATCATCGTGATAGTCTGCCGCTGAAAGAGAAAATGAATGAGGAAGAGCAGAAAAAATACATAGTCGTAGCGTGTAAGGAAGCAAGGCAGAAGGTCTCACTTTTTTCAATGATCATACAGGTTATTAGTAGTCAGGTCCTGATTCACAACATGTTTCTTCCGTTCTCTTGATTTTCCCTTTTCCATTACTTTAACGTTTCTCCTTTGTTTCCCTTCCTTTACATCCATCCCATCTCTCTCTCTGCCACTACCCCATTTTTTCTTCTTCTTGGTTTCCTACATGCTTTACCATTTATTATTAGTAACTTGAGGAAGAATACAAGAAAATAGAAGGAAACATTGATATCACACTTTTTACATAATAATATTTACAAAACCAGCAATCTATATTTTGCTTCTTTTTGTTCACGCTTCGTCTTTTGGAACCAAAGTGTTTGTAGTAAAGACAATAGACTTTTTTTAAAGGAAAAATGAAAAACATGTATGTATGAATGGAAAGCAAGAGTTGAGTCAACAGAGGAAATGAAAGATACACGGGGAAAGATTGCTCCGAAGTGGGGCACTTTAAAAAAATACACAATGTGTTATTTTTCTGCTTAGAGCAATAATAATAGTTGATTGTAGATGATATGTAACCTGTATCTTCACACTATACTTTGTATCGTACTGTACTGCCAATAAAAAAGAGCCCTTGCTTCTGTGCTATATTATTGTATGGTTTTTAAGATTTGAGTTTTGCTTTCATCGCAAGGGTATAATTTAATACGGCGACAATTTTCGCCACTTTTGTTTCTGCTGCTGCAAAAGAGATAAATAAATACTTACATCCACTCACTCGCTTCTTCTTCCAAAAACAGTACAAAAAATGGTATTTTCCCCGGAATAGGTGTATCAATATAACACGTATGTAGTATTCGTTGGTAGGATGATTGCAGAGAGCGAGTGGCGGTGGAAAAAAAGAACGCGGAATCTGGAATTCTGCAATTGTGGAATGTCATGTCGTTATCTGGAATGCATAACCCAAATATGTTCGTCCCGCGATTGAAAGAAAGAAAGCATATTCTATTATTATTGTACGTAAGTATCTCTATGAGCTTTCTGTATGGATTCATATATGTATCTCTTTTCTGATGTCGTTGTTCTTTTGACCGGAATAATTTTCCATTCACTAGACAAGTCAAGGGACACCCCAAAAATATACGGAATGTCTACTCTACACAGTATCAACAATGTATTTTTGGTACCTAACGTGCTCATAATAGTGAATGATCATAACTTGATTGTCACATCATCACCCACCACCCACCCCTGTACTTCTTTTTGTATAGGTGATCTTCAAACGTGCCTTTTATTTCTACACACTCGGTCAGATCAGCTTTGAGAAAAGTAGCAGTTTTGTTTAGCTTTTTCTCAAGCCACTATTGTTATCTCACCCGATTTCCTTCTTTTTTCCCTACAAAACTTTCTCTTTTTTTCGTTCAGGGACAGTTGATCGGCAAACAACGCAGGGGGCAAAAAACAATCATGATATCTTGTTTACTGGTTTGGTTTTTGTTTGGAAAAAATATACGGCTTTATTGAACTTGTGCATGATAAAAAAATGTTAACCTTGTTTTCATTCTTTGGTGCTATGTTATCAAGATCAGTATGCAATACAATGTATTTTAATATTGTTATTACCATTACATGTTTATGTTGAAGTATATTACATATCATATCACATCACATCATCAGTACAAAACATTTTGTCAATGGCTTTTTTTTCAAAACCACCATGAATTGTGAACAGCAGGTCTTGTCCTCCATACACCATATCCTTGTCCTTCTCTCTCTGATATGATCGGATTTGTTTAGTTGTGTAGCTTCTCCTTTCATCTTTATCCTTTATCTTGCCTCTTATTCTTTTGCATAAGTGCTTTCTTTCCAAAAAAATAGGAGGTACGCATGTAAGTACATGTCTTCTTGTGTGAAGGAGGGTGTTCTCACGTAAGAGCCCTTTTGTGAAATGAGGGCGAAGATGATGACGAGGATGAAAATGGCGATGGTACAAATTTTTTCCATGCAATTTCACTGAAAAATGGGACTACGTGTTCTTGCATTTATATGAACGAACTATATGTTCGTCGTTTTTTTTGCTAACTCACCAAAGACAAAGTCACCAGAGTCACCATCACATTTTCAGGGGGGGAAAACAGTGTGAGTGGTATTGTCTTTCTTTAAAAGCATAAAACATATAAGATCGAATGAAAATACATTGACCAGTTTTTACCAATGTAAAAATGTCAGAGACGGATTTGACCCGTTTTTTAGATTGGGTGTGAAGAAATCAAGGTATTTTGTGGGTTTTAGTAAACATATTGTTTTAAGTAAAGAAGTACTACAATTTTGCATCACTGAATAATTACTGGTAGAAAAATGTTCACCATATTTACATTTAGGGAAAAAATTAACCTGTAATTTCTTACAAAATATAAAAGTATTGATGTCGCCAATCTGGAATAGACCTTCCCACGCACGTTAGCAAAGAGAAGCGGTGAGATTTAACTTTATACCAGGTTGGAAAACCAGTCATGAATCACTTGGAAAAGACAAGGGCTTTATTTTATTTCGCCATAAATATATTTGTAATGTTTTTCTGTATTTCTGCAGTATTATTTCAACTTTTTCCTTGGTTCAAGAGCTCAGTTTACTTTTCTGAAGTATTATGTTTTTTGATGCAGCCATGCATATTACTCAAAGTATAAAAACTTAATTCATTGAGGTGCAGACGTAATCTCAAGAAAAGTTGGAGAGTTTATGATTGCATTTATAAAAGCACAGTAATCCCAATATAAATGTAGACACATTTAATTATCATTTGAATGCATTTACTTTGAACCAAATTAAAATATCCTGACGTGCACAAAAATTAATATTCAGTTAGCATGTTGTCTCGAGATTTGGAACGGTGTAACCTCCGACGTCAGGCTCATAAACTCGCATGCAATCTGAAAATAAAGTTAGCCGAATATTATCAAATAGGAAAACCGTACATTTAACTTTAGTTGAATGCATTTCAAAAAATAAACCAGACTTGGTAACACTTTTGAATGCTTTATTGTGATATGGATCCAAGTCCAGATCAAAAATCGTACGTGGACAAGAAAACCGAATGGACAGACTGAACCATCATAATAATTACGTGGCTTTGTCGACATTTTAGTTTGTAGAACAAATTGGTCTCCAGAATTAGCTCCAGACAAAAAGGTATATAAATAAGTGCACTCAAACAGCTTCTCTTTCTGCACGTATTGCGCAAGTTGTAATCCTCATCTCATTGCAGGCTTTGTTGCAGCTATAATAAAAAAAACTTATACAGTATTGAATGCGATGATGCCATGAAAAAGTATAAAATATCAAGAAAGATGCAGTGGGTTATATAACATAACATGTTCTTATCCTGATACTGGCTTGGTATTATTATTATTAAACATTGAGCTCAGAGGTGACTACGTGGTAATTTCAGAAAAGATGAAAATACGGAATACGGATTTTTGGGAGAGATGTTTGTGAAAATTTAAGTAAAATTTAATTGATATGTTGGAACTTTTTTATAACTTTTTTGACGAGAAAACTTTGCAAACACTTTTGAGTTGCTTACACAGATGTTGAAGAATGGTCTTGCATGGCAGTGGTATAGTATGTATTGTTATTATAGAACAGGAAAAGCGGACTGGCGATGGTGGTCGTCGTCTGCAATTACCTCCTTCTTCTCCGCCTTTTCACTGGCATGTATGTTTAGTCCATATAAATACGGTGGTGGTGAAAAGCAAGTCGATACATCACAAACAAAAAAGTGAAATAAAATCTGAAGACTCAAATACGAGATAGAAGGACAAAAGGAGTAAAAATGAAAAAGTTGTGGGATTGAGTGGTAGTGGAAGGGAAAGTAAAAGGAAGACTTATTTCTTTGAACAAAATCGTCATTATATGATTTTTGCGTGTGGGCAGATAGGATAGGAATCATCATCATCAACATATTTGGTATCGTGTCTCAGGAGAGATGAAAGAGTTGAGGGTTGGATGTTGGATGGATGGTTATGGTGTTGATGACGGATGCTTCAGAAGAGGGATCAGAAATTTGGTAAAGAAAAAACAAGAGTATACAATTCAATTGAAGAGTTTGAGTGGAGACTGTTATTGTCAAATACCGAAGTATTGATGCTCAGGATGAGTAGGGTCGAGTAGGGTTGAGTAGGGTCGAGTTTCTTTTTCTGA
>JAQFXM010008050.1:0-11120 GCA_034693345.1 Entomobrya multifasciata
AGTGAACCCATAACGGCTAAAATAATCTTCATTATCATTTGCGCTTCTCGGTAAGCTAAAACCAAACGTTTAGGTGTCCGTATACTAGGTACGGTCTTAAAGATCATTTTGTTTAAATTCAGCTCGTTAAAGGTGAACGGTAGAATTGTTAAGCTACCAATTATTACAAAAACTTGAAGTACTGCAACAGACATGAATATATTGAATGACATATAAAAATGAAAAAAGTGTGCTAATAATAGTAAGAACTTAGACAAAATCCATGGATTAGTAATATGAATGAATGACCATCTTCCAATAAATACCGGGCTTACAGGGTGAATAACAAATATTAAATTTACAAGCAGACATCCCACAAAACATGAAAATATGGAGAGAATCATCGAAACCTCTAAGAGAATATTTGCACGTTTTCTTGACCTATATCCCAACTTTGTGTAATATTTAGCTGTAAAAGGGATACATTTAAACTTTAGTAGATACATAGCAAATTTACAGCAAACATATTATTAAATTATTTGTTAAGCCTAACTTACCGATATGTTTTGAGTATATTAAAGTAGCGTTAAACATTTTCAGTCCGCCATCATTCGGCCACACCATAATAACTATTGCTAAAAACGTTAACGCTCCACCAATTAGGAAAAGATAGCAAATATTAAAATACTCAAAATTTCCTAAATAGTAAAATCGTAATCCTTCTTCCAAAATATACAAGTGATACAATGCAAACAAGGTTATCATAACGTTCGATTTCTTTTTACTAGAAGTATTTGTTTTCAGAATACGTTTATCCTTATCCCAAATATACGGTATTGTACCAAAATAACTTAAAACGTAGAACAGGTAATCAAGAATATCATAGATTTGTGAAGTCAGCATTTTTATGTATTGTGGTAGTGTTTTTCAAAAACTTTACTAGTTTTACTATATTATTTGTTAGGATATTAGTTTACTGAATACGCAATTGGAAATACAGCTGCTACTTTTGCTTTTTAACAAATGTAAGAAAACATCTCATATTTTTTCAAAGTCGTTACAATAAACTCAATAACGTTTAAATTTAGTTCTGTTTTTAGTCTCATACGTGGAAAAATCGGGAAAAAACAAGATGATAACATCGAATATTCCGCAATTAAATTATTTTTCTAAAGCCATGTTTTGCCAGATTTGAAATTCTGGTTTTGATAAAAAATTGTTGTCAACTGTTTTATTATTTTTCATTTTTTGCTTTCACCATTTTTAAAAACAAAAAACTATTTGTCTACAAACTACCAAACGCGTGTTTCAAGTAATCAATAGTTTCTAAGCAATTAAATTGATATATCCTTTGTTTTTCGTATGTTTTTATTAGAACTATGGACAATCCAATTATCTTGTTTACCGAAAATATAGCAAATATGTTGGTTGACTTAACTTAAGAAGCTTATATCCCATTTCAATAACATGATATATACTTAAATTTGAACATATTTGATAAAATAGAAGCAATACGTAATCGTTGAAACATTAAAATAAATTCTCATACATCTAATTCGAGTTGATTGTCGAGATCCGCAACTAATTTTATTTTAACAGGAACTTTGTTTTTATTATACTAAAGTATAATATTAAATAATTAACACTTTTAATTACACTTTGTTCACATCCACCAAAAATTACCTTTTAAAATCAAAAAAAATAATTGGGACCACTACCATTTTGCAAAGCTATTACAAAAAAATGTATAATGTTTCACGAATGTGATGCTTCCAAAGGCTGTTGCCTTTCAAAGTATCAGTAGCCAAATGTATGAAATGTATTATTTTTTCAATTAAAATATCATATGCATGTTCGTCGTTGGATGTTGTGTCCAAAGTAGTTTTATAGAGTTTTGTTTGGTAGCAACACTTAAAAATTGCAGTAGCAACACTAACACAAAAACAGAAACTAAGAATACCCGACCCAATTATAGTACAAATTTATTTACATTTCCAACAAATTGTTTAGTTAAATTAAGCTTAAATACCGGCTGAGAAAGTGTACTACAACTTTTTACCAATAAAAATTAATATGATGTAAACTTTGAAATAATTCAAAATGTTTGAAAACGTACGTTTTTAGTTTTTGAAAAAATGAAGGTTTCAGCAAATGAAAACTTGATTCTCTAAAGTCAGATATGATTTACATTCGTCATCAAATAAGCACAAAAAGGTATTGTTTTCATGCGTCATGGCTTATGTAATGTCGTATGAAAATGCATGTAAGGATCAAAATATGAAACTTTGAAGTGGACACTCAAAGATATTGTGTTTGCTATAATATATTTACTTAACGCAATGCTTAATATAAGTATTTTGATTGCAACAGAAATATTAATATCACATAGAGTATTTATTTATTCTGATTATATTGTTTTACAAGTCTCGTCACCTTGCATGAATAAGCTGGCCTACCATTTCGAAATTTTGTAATAAAAGTAATAAACTGTCGACGCATAATATTTAAACCGTCATTTCTGTACTGTGTGGCCAACCAGATGAAAAATTTCTTCATTATGTAGCAAGGTAGTATTAAGGTTTTAATAAAACATCTATATAATATTTGATGACATTCTACTCCAAATGCGAATACAGCTAGTCCAATTCCACTCATAAAAACTGTAAATATTACGATTATATTGCCACCAAGATTCGGTCTTATCGGCATTTTGCTTGCATGTTCGGCCATTTGGATCTGGTTGAAAATAATATTGTGCCACCATTCAAATATTCCTGACTCGGCAATATGTAAACATGCATCAAGTACATGATGCGGAACAAAACTTTTAAATGTAATTGAAAAATCAGATTTATAAAAAGACTCTGTACCAACATCAGAGTGTAAATCCTCCCTTCGAACTTTTGCTGCAAACTTACTAGCTTCGTGAAAAGGTAAAATCCAAGCTGATTTAGAACAATTTTTCAAATCGTTAGCTATTAGTTCTTCTTCTGTTTGCCAAAAGTACTGGATCAACGCTTTATTCCATCCAATGCTTCCAACTTCTCCATAGATATCAATATTTTGGTATTCCTTTAAACCTGATTTTGGAAGTATGTCCACAGATTCCAGAGCACTTGTAGTTAGACTGTGAGTACGCCGATGCTGTTTTGTTACTGATATTAGTTGTTTTAATTTTTTCAGCTTCAAATCAGCCGTTTTAGCGGTAATTTCAATTTTCTTAACATAATTGGTTATCTGCTCGATTTCTGTAGAGTAGTTGGTATAAAGCTCCATATCAAATTTAGTATGTGTTTTTCTAGGCTCTCTGGGTTTTGGATAACTTATGCCTTGTCTAGCATAAAACAAAAACACATCTCGCTGAAATAAATACATATCTCGCCAATAGTCAAGCCAGTAACTTAGTGTCACAACTCTTGTGTACATAACAAAACCGTCATTAACAAGGTCATCAAGTGTAGAATAAGGAATAATATTCCTTGGTTGGACGATATTATACACGTTGTTACTTTTATACGCATTACTGAGTACCACTCCGGATATATAAATTCCAAAAAGCAAACCTCGGACAGGCTTTTGCATAATTAGTTGCACACGGAATGGATCTCCTTGTTCTAAAAATATTTTGAAAAATCCAAATACACTGTTGAAATAATGAAATAAGTTCAACGACGTTGAAAATGTTTCTATAAACACGACAGAAACACAGATTGTTGCCATTAGCCAAATCCAAATGTATTTATCAAATACGACAACAAACTCCGAAAACGCCAAAGATTCAACACCACGTTCTCCACAGCTCACGAAATGAAGGTCACTCAGATGGTTTGACAGTTTTAGCAAGTAGGGTTTAGATTGGTCGTCGACCAGTTGCATTTCCAATTCTAATTTATACCAGTACAGTAAATTCGATTTCATATTTCGGGTCCAATTTATTGGAACAATTGTAGAGTTTCCTAATATCGAGCTAATTGCAAAGGCATACGCCATTGCCAATCGAGTTTGCAAGTTGGCAAC
This sequence comes from Entomobrya multifasciata, assembly GCA_034693345.1. Taxonomy (NCBI): domain Eukaryota; kingdom Metazoa; phylum Arthropoda; class Collembola; order Entomobryomorpha; family Entomobryidae; genus Entomobrya; species Entomobrya multifasciata. The sequence goes on from JAQFXM010008050.1 coordinate 3,997, forward strand.
TTGACGAAATCCGTCAAATGTCTTTTGTATACTTTGCCTAGTGTTTACATTACGGATTATAAAAGTTTTAATTTCCAAGGACACTTTGTATAAATTTTCATCGATCGTCCAAGGGAGCAAATGGCTTTTAAAGGGACGGCTTTCATGTAAAATGTAGCGAAATGATAGAATGTTTAGGTTTAGTGTTCGTACTAAAACGTTCGCTGAGCAGTGAACACATGGAACAACACTAACCATTCTACGCATATCACAAGTCAATATTGCAAACACTTTAAATTTGCAACGGAGATTTCCAACCAACATTATGTTGGTTCTAATAGAGTAATAAAAACTGTCCAGTGAGTAATAACCTTTATTCCCATCAATCCATTTCAACATGGAAATGCGGTTGTAACGATAAAGAGGTTTTTCGTCCAACAAAATTGTAATTGCGGACCAACCACTTGGTTTCATTTTATTAAATAAAATGTTTTCTGCTTTATACGGTCTGGTAAACACTTGAGTGCGTTTTCCAATGGCAAACATGTAATCGGGCATTAGCACATTAATTTCAATTTGACACTGCCACGGCTTCAAAGCCATTGAAATGGCGTCTAAGTTTAGACCGACGCAATAGCCACCCGTTTTTAAATATATCGGCCGCGTTTGTGCTTGAAACCCTGTGTAAAATCTAGAAAACGGGCAAGGATGTAGTATTTCTCCTGAAACAGCTTGAGATTCAGAGAAAAAGTTTCTTTTGAAGGATTTTACTTTATGTGGGACCCAAATTAATTCCCAATGAATCCTCGATTGGAAGTCCTTATGTTTCAGATATGCAAAATTTAAGTTCCTTATCATTATTGGAACGTTGTGGTTGTTGTGTAAATTTAAATTTCTAAAGTTGTTTATTACAATTAGACAACTCAAATCACTAAATGCTCCCAGAATATTGTCAAAATTATTTATGGAATCGTATGGCCCGCGAGCAGTTTTAAGGTACTTATTGAGTCCTATCAGAATTTTGGAACTGTCATAATAATCTCTGTAATTAAAGTATTTTGTTTTACTTAATTGAGTTAGGTTAGAAATAGATAATAATTCTACAGTGTACGAGATATTCTTTGAATGGTTATTTGGGAGTGCAAAACTTTGATAAGCCAGCCATGCTAAACAAAACAAATACATTTCTATATTTTCTAGTAGTTGACGTATAAAATGCATTTTTTGTGAAGTTATATTATCTTGGGGCACGAAAATGCGAGAAAATCTACTTGGGAGAGCTTCTAGTTTAAAATTTAATTAATCAGGTAAATTTGAAGTTACACGTTTAACTTTTTATGTTTTATGGTGGATTTTATGATGTCACAATCAAAAAGTTTTTACTCAGTGCTTTAAGGGTTTCCAGTCCAAAAGACGGATTTTTTTGTCAGATTTTATTTTGAAAATTGCCCCCTGCTGTTTCAACATTAGAGTTATTCCGAGGAATGAGCATTACTCATTTTAAAAGCTAATATACTTAAGAGAACATAATACCAAAAAATATGGCACGGAGGGAGTTACCCATTTTAAGGTCATTTTATGTAACCACTTATTAGATATATGATACAATGCACATGTAATATAATAATCGAACGATTAGAAATTGTCTTAATTAAATTACTCAGCAATTTAATTACATAAAAGTGTTCTTGCTTCATACGCTTTCTGAAGTTAGTTACCTGTGCCGATTTTTTAAAAATTTATATAATGCCAATAATCTTACGAGGAGATGTCTACAGCGTACTGCATATCGAATGGGGACTAACCATTAGAACAGTTATCATCTCCATTCGTATCAGAAATATGTTTTTATTTTTCTGGAACACGTATATTTACTGTTTTAATTTGTGCTTAAATATGTCTGGGTAAGCTGTTTGTACACGCAATAGGCTGTAAGGTCCGTGTTTATTCCAGTATTTGCAAAAGCCTTCGGTTTTGTACATAGTGATTCCGCGCAGCCGGCTTTAATTTACTGTAGATTGAAAACGTACACATTATTATACAGAAAAATTAAATATATTTCTTATCATAATGAAAACAAAACATTTACAGTGCTAAATGCTAGCCCGAACTCGGTACGCAGTAAATATCTCCTTGTAAGACTATTAACAACATTACATGAACTAAAATTATTACACAGAGGTACCTCATATTAGAAAGCTTACGAAAGAAGAAAACTTTTATCTAATTAAATTTCTGAATATTAAAAGACGACAATTTCAAACCGTCCGATTAAATTACTACATGTGCATCGTATCATATAACTAACTAGTGGTTATAAAATTACATTATAATGGGTAACTCCCTCGTGCCATAATTTTTGGTATTATGTTCTGTTAGGTATACTAATTTTTTAAATGAGTAATGCTCAATATCTTGAATAATTCTAACGTTGAATTAGCAGGGCACAATTTTCAAAAAAAATAAAGCTGACGAAAATTCCGTCCTTTGTAACAAAAAAGCTGGGACACAATGAGTATTAAGTTTTGATTACCAGGGATTTCACAGAAAAGTTACTTCTTCCTTGTTATTACGGTAATCCGCGTCAGTCAAAAAAACGAAATATAGCAACCCGCATAGAATGTAGACAGTAAAAGGAACATGATGCACAAAAGAGAATCGACGAATGTCGAGTGGTGATAGTTTCACTAAAACAAGTAAAGTATATATAAAAAATCAACTTTAAGTACCATTAGTAATTATTATTAAACAATAATATTGTCCACTATTTTAATTATTTTATTTTAGACACATACGTAAACACAGAATTTAAATATACAGTAGAAAAACTGATGCTAAATGTACGCTTTTCAACTGCTAAAATGCATGCATACAAAAATCCCACCAAGTGCACTTGTTTGGAACTATTTATTAGCTACTTAACCAGCGGGAAATGTAATTTATTGCTCTATCAGTTACAAGTTACAGCAAATTGAGAGTCGAAAGGTTCAGTGAAGTCCATTGATTCAATTTTATACTTGGCTCAAAAAAATTATGATTCTGATCACCAAACTAAATTTGGACTCCTTAATGCTTACGACAAGGTAAAATATTGTCTTTTTGTAAGCGTTTTTTGTGTACTCTAATCGCGCCGGTGCCGGTATGTTTTAATTTTGTTTACATATTTGAATCCGCCTATAACTAGCTGTTTATATACTGTTACACTGATTGACATTATATGGTGTAAGGACACGAATGTATTTGCTCGGACTGTGAACAATTAACTAAATTAAAATCCCGACATGAACATTTTAATAGCATGTTTAGAAAGACAAGGTGTATACCTATATGAAGGTTCCATTCGTAAGTTGGTGAAGTTTCTTGTAAAAAATAAATTACTACAAGGAAACTTGAAATTTAAAGCGATGCCGAAACAATTCGTAATTATATTTTAGTCGCACAACTTGTGCATATTTGGTTGACTAAAAATATCAAGCAAATACAAAGTCGACAATTAAAATCTGGACGAAAAAGATTGCAATTAAGCACTCGCTTATGAAAAATTCTAAAGTAAAAATCGACTAAAATATTTCATCTATATACTAAGACAGAGATTTGCTAAATGCATTGTACTCGTATTGGGTCCATATTGGATGAAATTGAAATCGAAATTGCCGAGTTTATTCAAGTGAAAAAGATTAAAATTGGTTACAATCAATCATTACACTTAGGAAAACAAAATAACATAACGTAGTAATAACACGTTTGTTTGCATGTTTTTGTACCTGTATCGTATAAATTAAAAAATATTAAGTAAAACATGGTCATATAATATTTAACAAATAATGTTAGTTAATTGAATCATATATGTAGTAATAGAGTATTATTTTCTCGTTTGTCCATGATCCATTTTCTAACACAAGCGTCAAAACTGCAGGATCCAATACTATTTTTGATTGTGGAAGGTAAGCTGTTCCACAAAATGATTCCACGATAGAAAAAACTAGATTTTCCATATTCTGTGTTTCTCCAACGAAGCTGGTTTGCTGTGTGAAAATGATTGCAGAATGCACCTGGATATGAATGAGTCATTTTTTTGCTTTTTAGTGGCTTGAAAAAATATGAATGCTGGAATTGTTCATTTTTATAGGATTAATAATCGTGTGTCATGCGTGACCTCAAATGAGGAACAAAGGATAATTGCAATGTAAACTTTGTAGGATATTATTTTTTTTACGATTTTTAACAAAAGGAATAAATATTAATAAGTAATTTAAAAATAACTAAATTGGAATATAACTGTCAATTTAAAAAATCTTAAGTCTTCACTTCCTTCTCCTTCCTAATCCTAAACAAGAATATCTCCTATTTGGGTATGCATACGCACAAGATGATGCCTTGTTTCCAGGACCGGTAACCCCTGCGCCAAGGGCTATTGCGGAAGCGTAGTACGCTGGATAAGGATTGTAGTATGGCGAGTATGGTCCAGCTTGAGCTCCACCAAGGGCTGCACCACCAAACGGGCCATAGGGATTAACGGCTGATGGATATGGAACATAGTATTGCTTTTCGCCCCTGCTGCTGTCATTTTTACTTGTAGAATTTCCTGAAGGTCCTACTCCCCTTGGAGTACCCTCTTGTCCTTCTCCCACGAAAAGAAGATTCTTGGTGAGAAGACCGGTAGTTTTTACAGTAGCTGTATGATTAGTGCCGTTATGATGGGTAGAGTTGTCATCATGATGGTCTTCAGTTACCACCATTCTAGCTTCAGTACATGCCGAAATGAAAAGTAAAGCGCCGAGAATCATGATGGTCATCATCATTACAAAATTGGTTGAAAATTTCTGTAAAATGTTTAAAAATCACATTATTGGTATTACAAAATGGGAAAAATATGCTCAAAGCTTTCTCAATTAAATTACCTTAGTCATTTTGATGAGTATTTAGAAAACTTAAAGTTGAAAGAGAACTTTTGAATAGACAACTGAGCTGGAAATACTAGTGAGCTAACTGATACAAGTATTGAAAAACTTCGAATGTTTTATAGGAACGAAATTTCTTTATTCTAGTTTCACTTTTCTTATTACTTAATTCATTAGACTATGGAACATTTTAGTGACGTATTACTATAAACTAAAATCTAGTTCTAAATTAACGTGAATAACGACACATGAACTGACCATAAGTAAATAAGCGCGTGCTTTGCACTGCACATCATGCTACCAATTAACTTTGGAAGATAGGACATCATGCGCTGCGACTTCGGCTGATGACCAAGTAGATTAGTGATTGAACTTCCGCATTTTGAATTCGCTGATTGCTTGTTTGCATTTTCACTTTCTGTAAATTGTAAAATGCCGCATGCTTAAACCTGTGAATTCTGGAAAATGAACCGGTAATTCTTAATTCATTCCAAAATTAACTTACTCATCATGTAATGATTCCTCATTGTCGTGCCCTTTTTTGCGGATCTCCTTTTGGCGATGGTTTTGCTGTTGGTGTCATATGATGATGATGATGGCGGTGGTGCCGAAGAACCTTCTTTTTGTTCTCCGCAGACACTGCAGTTGGATTCAATATCATTACTCCATCAACATTAACGAAATCTGCATGTGGATCAACCTCCATTTGTCGTGCCGCATTTTCAACTTCCTCCTTAGTTAATGGTGGAGCTAAAGTGGGGGCCTGGCCGTGCTGATGATGATGGTGGTGGTGATGATGTTGGATGAGGCGGCCATTGACAAAACGTCCAGCATCTTGAGCTTTCTTGATCTCTTGATAAAGTTCACCCTTTACCTTTTTCAAAGCATCCATATTGATTTCATCAGGCAGGTCTATTTCCCAAGGTAAATTTTCTTGGGGCTACGTGAGACAAATGTTAATAGACCACTGATGGCTTAGTTTGCATGTTGTGTTAAAAGGTATACAAAGTTAATAAAATGAACTGCATACATCAACTTCTCCAGATGACGCATTTGACCTTTGTTCTTCCAGTTCCCCTGCACGCCGACGGGTTATCTTGTGACGACGTAAAGTTTCCGGAATAATTTTGCCCAGCATATTAAACTGCCACGAGAGTTTGTGGAAATAGCGGTTTCGCTTGTAGTATTTATGCGTTTTGTACATATCCCGAAGAGCTTGTTTGTAGTACCAAAACTTTTCACCTAAAGTTGATGGATTATCTGTGTACGATTGATACTTTCTATCTGTCGGTTCCAGGTTTTCCTGTGAATTTGTACAGTACACAGTTAGTAAACTTCATATTCCTTGCAGCATACGTTTTAGGAATTTAAATATCTTGTATACTTACACTTTTAACTACTCTCATCTGCAATAAGCCCCAAACTTTACCTGGCAAGCCCCAAGTAGGATCCCTCTCCAACTCCCATTGTCTATCCGCAGGTAGAAACCATAAATCCCGGATTCTATAGTGTCCTCTTACAATTAAAAGGATAATTAGCAATACAATTATTGAGACCATGACTGTATGGATTATAAGATCGGTTGGAGAAGCATTAATGGCATCATCCCATCCTTTGACAATTTTTTGCGCTTCTCGTAAAGCCTTTATGTCATGGTCATCACATGGCGCTGATGTTGGAGGTGGGATTTGTCCAGTCGTAGGGTCTCTTGTCCTGTGAACAGGAAATGTGGCACATTGTGAGGCATCGCATCCATTGGGACACTTTCTAATCAATTCTTTAATGCTATTCCCATCATAAAGCGTTTTGTTATGTTCCCTCCATTTAACAATAAAGTCAAACTGTCGGTGTTTTCGATGAAGTAAGCAAGCGTCAGTTTTGCTGTTGAGAAAAACGCTCGCCACAAATAGCAGCGCTGCTGAAAGCTTCACAAATCTCATTTTTACATTTATTTCTGTTATTAGAGAACAAAAGTCATAAATAATACACTTTCGAAGTCATTACAGTCTTAATCCAACAAATTGCAATAAAAAATTATCATTGTATAGTATCGTGACTTCAGTAGGTCGCAGAGTATATTATTTAACTCATGGTTGCATAGAATCGAAAACTTGAACTTGCATTTTGCACAAGGGCAATAAGAAAATTACAGTGGTTTGGTTTATTGAATAGAAGTAACAAGACTAAAAGGAATGGCAAACCTTCATTTTTGAGAATTGGTTGCCTTTATTATGACTGTACTCT
>JAQFXM010008051.1:0-11116 GCA_034693345.1 Entomobrya multifasciata
CTTTACACCTTGTGTGTACATACATGTCTGTCTTTGCGATGAGCATGAAAAAGAAAGTTGCTTTGCAATGCATGTTTGCCCCACTATTCAGGAAAAAAATTCAGCACCAAGGCTAATTCATTGAATGTAAGAGCAAAGTGGGCAGGGCAGACATGTATGTGTGTTTGTGGATTGTGCAAATAATTTGAGTAAATTTTGTCTTTTTTATTTTCCAGTACAAGAGAGACGGAGGAGCAATCAGTAAATGTAAACAACTAAGAAGAGGCTTCTCTTTAGAGAAAAAACGTTGTGCTTGAAAGTTACATTTAACTAAAAAAATACGAGGGCATTTTTTTTGTGTGTAAAATTGTTTCAATGTGAAACAAGAGATTTCATTCATAATTTATCTTTTGTTTTTAGGGGAGAAAATAGAACGCGATTGAATAATGTATACAAATTAAGTACTTTCATCATGGTTAATCAAGATTTCATTCGAGTAAAGGTTGTTTTCAAGCATTCGTTTCCAGTTTGCTGAATAGGAAATCAGGAATAGTTTTTTAAGCAAACTTGTTTTTTACAAAGGAACATTTTTTGTGCTTTTTTCATTCTGATGACAAAGTGGATAATTTTTAAAGCTAAATACTTTGACTTGTCACATTGGAAATGTCATTGACTGGTTTGTGGGCAAGACAAGGTTACAATGGTTCGTTGCTTTTGCACAAAAGCTTCCGTTAGACCAACCGGAAAAATCGAGCAATCAATACAATTTATCTACTTTTTCTAATGACCTATTCTACTTAATATTGAATTTTCTTTCATTGTAACGTATTATGTATGTGCCTAACATGTCTTGTTGACTGTAAAAAGTAAGAATATTATACAAATTGGTTTTTTGCTAATTTTCTCACCTGCTAACTTGTTTCGAAAAACTTAGAAGAAATTAAGATAACACGGCTTATTTATGAGAGATAAAAAGTAAAGAAAAAATTTGACCTCGATGGCTTATGCAGTTTTGTCCAGGTACATGAACTTTTGAATTAATCTTAGCCTCAATTTTTCATTGACGCAAATTATCATGATGATACTTGGTACAAAATAGTTAATAGTTTTGAGCAGCATTGACGTAATTCTAGAAAAAAATTTACTTAAAAATTATTTTCACGGATGAGCAACATTGTAAAAAATATGTTGCATAATTTATGACGTTATATAAACTGTTTACGGAGAAAAAACTTTTCACTTAATTTCATTAATGATTTATGCAGGTTAATCTATTTGGGAGAAATAGTGGTTTGGTAAATGTTCAATGTGTACAATATTCCTCGTAATATCGTAAATACTATAAAACCAAACTTTTATTTAGTAAAAAGTGTAAAAACAGAAACAAATTTAATATGCATGCACACATTTTTAGCGATAAAAGCAAAATTGTTTTATCTGTTTTTGAATTATTAATACTGACGAAATGCATGATTCCGCTGGTATTCTGTAAAAGGTCGTTGATTAACTATAAGCTTCAGTTTATTAGAAAAATCTGCGGGTATGCCAACTATAGAACGAACTATTCACAATTTATGTACATATGTTACTACTCTATACACCTCATTAACATTAGTTGGTTTACATGTCACAAAATGTGAATATGTGCATGATGAAAATCATTAAATATACAAGCTATTGAGAAGTTGAGTGGAGACGATTTAATGAACACACTTTCCATCTCTCTCTTTCACCCGCTCAACTTACTGCCAGAGAGAAAGTGGATAAGGTTGAGATATTTTATTTTCGTAAATCTGCTGCAATATCCATGCTAAAGAGCTTGATACATTTTGGTCTCATGTTCCCCACTGCCAACCTGCCAGCACCCACACTTCTCATAAACAATATTTAGCAAATGACTTTGGATCCAATTACAGTGTTGAGTTTATAATGATACATGTATTTACATACATAAATGGATGACATATTTTTCACTGCATTTTAAATTAATTGGTTTATATTATGAATGCAGTGTAAGACGAAACCGCAACTGCAACCATCAGATTAAAAGTGTTATTTCAAGGTTAAAAAATTCTGTCGTATCAACTGAAAACTTTAAAACTTACAAAGAACTCCGTTTGTTGAAAGACTTACGAAAGTTTGAAGTGGCGATTTTATAGCGGTCAGTGGTCTAAATATTTGAAATTACTTGGAATTCTAACCAAAACCAGTATCCTGTAAGCCTTTCCGGAGCACTGGCTGCATTCAAATTTGAACTAGTATGAACTACTAAAAGCCCCTATCTCATGGACTGCCACATTTTATTTAGAATTGTTAAAAATCTTGCATTTAATGCAATAATGTGGGTGGATGTAAAAGAATAAAATGATTTTCAACCACTTCGATTTCCAAAATCGATATCAAAACCGTACCTGAATATTCTGGAACATATTTAAACAAATTGGATTTAGTCAATGAACTTAATACAAAAATGTATAGACTCAAATACTACTTTGTGTTGGATTTTGTTTTTCACTTGCAAAAGAACGTTATTACATTTTAAAACTTAATTGTACAAACGTTACCACGTTATAATACTTTAGACTAAAGTAAAAAAAATCCTCGACAACTGCCTACTTCCAGTAAAAGTACTTGTAAAATTTGTCTGCGTAAACAAACTTATAATAAATTAAGTAAAGGAGTTTATCTCAAAAACATGACGTGGGTGGAGAAGAACCAGTTGTGTGGGATATGATGATATAATATAAATACGATCTACGTATCATCATCGCCAATATCCCATACCATATCCTTTTTCATTGTTCGAGGTGAACATGCTAAAGGGCACTTTCCACTCACTTGTAATAATAATAATGACTCATACATATATACTCCTCAAATACCAACACACACACCAAACCTATCAAGAAACTTCTAGCAGATTATTTATACAAAGTTGAAAAATCATCATCATCCCCATCCGTAAAATGTGTGGGCGAAAGAGAAAACTCCTTTCCTACTTTCTCAGTACGAAAAGGGCTCAAAATATCCGAAAAACCCTTTTACCCTTTTCGCAAAATCTTAACCGTATCCCTGTTCAGCTTACATCTTATATCCATATTTTGTTTTTGCACCCAAGCCAATCTTCCCCACATTCAACATCATCACCACGTCACACACTCTCCATAACTATTATTATAGCATCCGTGGTGGTTGGTCCTCATAGTACTCATTTCTTTTTTTTCCACTTTTTCTCAACGACACCACCACCGTCAACCACCAATACCAACCCCAGCACACGCTACGGTTGCCGACATCACCGTCACCGTCATCCCATAAGCTTAACATGATAAACCACAAGAAAAAGTATGCAGTAAGTGAAATACCATAGTCGCCAAAAACGCTTGATGCTTCAACATAAATTTCACCTATTCCCTTAGAGAAAGCATACTACACAGGAAAAAAAACAAATTATTACGTTTGTACTAAGCTACAAAACAGTTTTTGGTGAACAATTTCGGCCTCCTTGTTCCGCTGCTACCATCACCACCACCAATTTTCTGTGAACTACTTGTTTCTACGCTTTCCATACACTTTTGCTTGTAACAGTTCAACCAAGGCTTCTTTCCAGAAGACTATATACAGGGGGATAACTTTGGCTCTTGCCAAGCAGTTCGTTTCACTCCACCGTTGAGTTACTTTCTAAAACCAGCAAACTTGGAGCTCGGCCGAACAAAATAGTAAAAAGACCAGACTAGACACACCACAGCTATAGGAAAAACTCTCACTGTCTCCACTTAGATTTAATTAGCCAACTCTTTCTCTCTCGGAAACAAACAAAGAATTTTATTTGTTAGGGGCGACACGATATTCATACCAAAACACATTTCACAACTTTTCTTCCTTTTTCACATTCTTTCCCGACGTTGTTCTTCTCCACTTATTTCTTTTGCTGCTAATCGTTTGGATTAAATTACTCTTGTTACTTTCGCAGCAAACAAAGAGAATACAGAAAATAATTGTGATTCTAAGAATATATTTCTTTTTTTTGTGTGTGGGCGGCAGCAGCAGTTTCTGAAAAGGGGAATATTTTACACTTGACATATTTTAACAAACCAAATATTAATATAGCACACAACTTTGAAAACCTGTTGAAAACACTGGAATTATTTATTTTATAAAATTCCTGTTTATGGATACTAGTACCTTCTATTTTAAAAGAGATTCTAGCTAATCGAAAGCTTCCGTGAGTTATTTATTTTTTACATTTTACCAAACATCTATTTATCCCACACAAACTATATAATAAGCTATTTTGTACCTTATGTTCCTTCGGCGCCACATATTAAAGCAGCATTAAAAAAACAACCAAATTATTATAGGAAAAATATATATTGCGTGTGCCAAGTCATTTGATGTAACACGTTTGTACTTGTACTACTATATATTATACAAAAAAATATTCTGCAATAATAATTACCATTACTACTTATCACACAAAATAATAATAAGAGAATAAAAGGTCAGAAAATATCACTTCAGACGAGAGGCCAAGTTTCAAACTTTTTTGCGCAATTATAATTACATTAGAAGGGGAATCAACGTATAATTATAATAGTAGCACACAGAGCCACACACATATTCATTTTCGTAACTTTTCTTCACACTCACTCTCAAAAAACAACAACTTTCAATAATTATACAAAAAATATATATCCAATAAACGCTCATACTTACTGAAAGGACAGCGAAAAAATTTCTCGGGTGGTCGACTCCAGGAAAAAAATCATTCATTCTGATTCAATCTTCTACGTTACTCCAGCAAATCGTTAAATCGTGAGAACACAAAGTTTAGCGACTGTGACAGGTAAGCTGCATAATAATGCAATTGTTTGTATTTCTTTTGCCTTTTTTGCTTGCACAGATAAAATTTTAGTGTGAACATTACATGTTAAATATGCTTATTTATCTAAAACTGCTAACACGCTTGTTTTAAAATGCATAACGGCTAAACAGCACGAAAACTACAACTCAAGGTCTTTATGAACGGGTTTTTAACGGTAAAAAGTATCATTTTTTTCATCGTAGTTCTATCTCAGGTTACCCCAGGCTTTCCCATGTGTTAGCTTAGTTAACTGTTTGTTTTATTCCTAAACAAATCTCAATCGCCCCCTTTCGTCCAGTACAATAGGCCATTGTGTGCTATGCATTTTTTGTAGTTTGTAAAAAGCTGATGTTGACACATTTTGTTTTAATTTTCATCAGAATCCAATTATGTCTAGTTTTATAGTCAATCTGCTCGCCACTGTGTCACCATTTTCACCGTAATCAGTAATCAGTGACACACACTGCATTAGATACATAAAAACGCGCATATTGTCGTTACACTCACCAGGAAATCTGGTAATGTTGTAGTAAAATGGCATACTAATGTATTGTAATGAATAGAGCATTATTATTCCGAGGAAATGATTAGAACCAGTTTTCAAGAAAGAAAAGACGTTGTCGACATGAGATAAATGCAGATGATGGTGGCATGGTGTATTTGTACTTGTTACTTTAAAAGTTACTCAAAGAAAGTAGTAAAAGTAAGAAAATTTTCTACAAAGTATGTTGGCTATGTATATGCTGTGCATGTACCACTAAGAATTTATAATTTGGGGCCACTTGTTACAAAGTCATGTTGGTAACGTGCATGAAGCCTATATTTAGCCTTGCATTTATACAAAATGGGAAACATTTATTGTAAGAGATTCTAAGCTAAAGCTATAATACAATCCAGTCTGTTTGTTTTTCTATCTTGCCATCATCTCAGCAACCTTGTTATAATTTAAATAAAGTAAAAGCTGACAAGTAGTTTTGCAGTAATACTGTGTAACTGCGACTTGTAAAGTTGGTTGTTTAGAAAACACAAAAACATCGTTTTCTTAGTCGTCACTAAGCTTAAGACGCTTAATAAAGCATGAATACTTTGATGACGATCAGTCGTCTGAGTGTGGAAAATAACTATTTTGTTTGGTAGGAGAAAGCCAGCATGTGATGCTAATGTAGCAGAGAAAATTGTATATGGTGGCGGGTAAAAGCAAGTAAGTTGGAAAAAACTTGAGATTAAAGTTTCTCTAGCTTCTGTGTAAGATTTAGAAAGAAAATGATGATGATGACGACAACAACGACACTCATCATCAAATCAAGTAGTCCTAAAACGGAAATTTAATGTGATTCTTCTTTCTGTCTTTTTGTATGAGAGTCAGTAGAACAAAATATCTAACTCCTTGTTTTAGAGATAAAATTGGAGCTTGGAAGAATATACCTAAAGAATAAATTGGAAAAAGAGAAGGAAAGCAAGTTGTAATGAAAAACGAAAATTTTGTTAATACGATAGAACTTGAAATCTGCAATTTATTACGTCAACTCTCAATAATTCAATTTAATAAGTAGTAAATTCGTGCAAAAAGTAGACTAAGTGTTTTGTATATCTATTAATTGGAGCAATTAGAATAGTTACTACTACTTATACTCAAGTTAGTAAAGTTACTTTTCAGGGAAGGCCTACACAAGCTATTATTATAATTTGAAAACTTTTCCCTAAAAAAATGAGCAGATTATGGATTTGAAATTCGTGACTATCCAACAAACTTGCTAAAAATAACTGTTCATGTAAACTTTCAAACATTTACTTTTAACAGAATTCTCATTGACATAAGTATTTATAGTAAGTTTTCATAGAAAATTTGTCCTAGCACGTAATCATAATATGTAATCCTCTGAAAGAATTGCACTACATCATTTTTTTAAATCCAGGAAAGAAAAGAGAAAAAAGTTGAAGACCTAGAAATATTTTTTTTGCAATAAAAGTCAAAAAAGGCTTCCGAAATAACCGCATATCATGACTATGCATCAATCTCTTGTCTGTCATTCCCCCTCTTTCTTTGGTCAGATAGCACGCATCCTTACATGTTTTCTCAACTTTATAGTTGCAAAGTTCATTCTACTTTTAACATGACGATGACGGTTTCTACTTTTTTTGTGGAATTGAGATGAAAACTGAAATGAAATCATAAAAGGTTACATTACGTTTGTCTGTCATGGAACCTATTTTTCGTTTAGGCATTGCAATCCTCAGAAGAGAGATAAATGTTTTGGGATTCTTTGTACTTGGTGTACTTACTAGAGTAAAATTTAGAGAAAATTGAGGAAACCAGCTAAATAGTGGAAAGCATGTTAAAATTAAGCAGAGCGGAAGAGAAGTGTAGTATGTGTGTGTGAGGAATAAAGTGAATGAATCTTTTATGCAAAAAATTGGTAAGTGAAGGGACAAGAACATATGGAATTGAAACATGTTTTGGGTCAAGAAATCCATAAATTTTCAGCATTATTAGTAAGCTAAGCTGGGACACTCTCTTTTTCCTCTCCATCCACTTCACTCCCCCCACCAAAAGCATAGCATTTTATAATTATAAAACAACTGGTTTTCATGATCATGTTGCTGAACTCTTTGCATTTTCTATTGTAAAATAAAGTAATCCTTACTTGTTCGGAACACTATTAATACACAGCGCATTTGCTGTCATGAATGACGCTGTTGTTGTTATTTTGTACTTTGTTTGTAATGTAGTCGCATATAGTATGCCTCATACATTCTCTCCGCCTTTCATTTACTAATTCCTTTTAAACGTGCCCCAACAAAATGGCATGTAGTAACTGCTGCTGTAATAATAATAATGAGAAAGGCACCAAGAGAAAGCACAAGCTTAACATTTGTTAGCCAAATACCTATACAAAGAGTACTAACACTGGCCATAGCTATTGCTATTGCTACTATTGGTGAAGTTAATTAATTTCAGTTTTTGAACACTGACTTGAGTGTGAGTATCTCTTGCAATTGCAACACTGAAACGAAAGTACGCAAATATTTATAGCGAAAGGGTATAGTTTTGTGGTAGGGAATTCGTATGCTGAGTTGATGATGATGATGACAGGAGGACAAGAATACATGTCTGTTTCTATTATTTTAAATTATACATGATAAATTTTTGCTACTATTGTAGTGACTTTGTCTTTAGGATGAGCAGTAATATAGAACCAATTGACATTCTTGCTGGCTGTCTTATTTCAGGTTTAAAAAACAGTACTCCGTGGCAATTGCTGTTTTAGCGGCGTGCTATTGTGAGTTTCAGTTTTTGATGACGTCATTTGGTTAGAGTCAATATTAGTACAAAAATATTCTAGGCATTGAATTTAATATTAAACAGTGTTTTCATTTAAGAAGGTGTTTATGTTTGTCGTGGTAGGATTTTAGGCATCAAATTTTATTGGAATATATATAAAGTAAGGTGTATAGAAATTATGCATAAAGTTATAGAAGGAGGAAAAATCCTTTTTTCTACTTTTGATTTTAATCATTTTCTGAAACACGTTTTAGATAAGAAGCACGTTGTATAGATTGATAACATAGTAAGCTACGAATTTGTAGAAATTGTTGCATCTTTGAATTGAATTGGAAGACAACAAAACAAAGTCAAGTGTTTGTACATTTCGTTTAAGTACTTGTGATCTTAAGAAAGTCTAGACAGCATTCCGCAATGTGACTACATTTTTTTGGAATTGCTTATAAACAGAGTCATTTTGTAGGCCTATAATAGAGAAAAGTATAAGTTTAGTATTTTGAAGTTTAGTGATTGGCATTTATGCTATAGCAAATCTTTCAAGTGTCAAAATTTCAATGTCATGTTGATTTTATGGCATTCCTCCCATTTTTTGGGAGATAGCTGTCAACAGTGTCATTTTACGTGATTACATGTTCATTGTATGAAAATGACACTAGTCGATTAGGATATCATGTGTTTAAAAAATCGAAAATATCTAGTTGTCATACTTAAACAGCACTTTTATTTTTACCAATACCACAAATAAAAGTGGGTACAATGCAATGCTGTAACAATTTTACCCTGCAAATCCAAAATACTTGTTATGTATGATGCATACACTTTTTCTCCCATGACCTTATTGAATACTGTATTTTCTGCTAGTTGTTGTTTCACGTACCATTGCATTGCTTGAATATAGATACACCAGTTGTCACTAAACCCAGAAATAACGCCATTTTGAAAAAAAAATCATCGCAATTAAAACCAATACATCATTTTCAGCCTTATGCATGGTTTTACTTATTTCAATAGCGTGACCAACAAATTTTTATTTTTAGACTCATCATTAAAATCCACATAGTTGATGTGAATTCAAAAGCAAAAGAACAAAACGAAGCTAAACCTTCAAAGACTTATTAAGAAGTCTTAAATATTTATTTGTGGAAATCTGTCTAATGTCTAACAATAATATTCTTTCGATAATTATGGAAATATTCATCCTGCGGTAATAAACGCTTATTTTGCTATTAGTCAGCAGGTGACGTAGCACTCACTACTTTGCATAACAAATTTTATACGACTTGTAATATTTAAGCCCAACATTTTGTGTTCATTGAAATTTTTTTCATATTCGATTATTTTCGTGTGCAACATTAATATATGAAATCAAATGAGAATTTACAGTTTTGGGTTACAAGCCCAATGAAAAAACTCTATTTGACACAAGTTTTCAAACAATTAAATATTTCTACGTTTTACGCGCTTAATTGATTTTGACGTAAACAAAAATCATTGACGGAATGAAGCTTTTTAATGAAGTTCACACAAACAAATAAATTATGAATAGCATATTTTCAATGGAGGAAAAAGATCCATAGTTTAATACCCTTTTTTATATGGGACAACAACAGAGACACTTGTACGTGTGTAATTCTTTCACAATGTCACGTAAAAGTGTTTCACGTGCTTCAAGAATACAAAACTTTCCTTTGCGTGGGATGATTCCGTAGTTTCTCTGCGTTTTCTGATTGAAAAACCAGGAAACGTTTACGTTTCTGTTTGGTAGAGAGCAAAGTTACGGTTGAGTACGCATATATGAATGAAAGAAAAGAAAGTATAACTTGATACCGCAATAAGATATTGTATTCAAAGAAAATTTCTTCACGCAATCCCACTGAAGGTGATAGTTGTGCAAGTTGTAAAAGAATTACAAGTTGCTTAATTCCTGGCCTGGCCTGGCAAAGAAACTAGTTTTGTTTTGACGGTTTCTCTTTCTTGTAACCGTAACCATTCATCTAAGGCAAACGTACATATGTTATGTTTGATGTGAATGGCTTTCCCTTCATGTCTCTCAATAGATTTGGCTAACAGTTTTTTTCACTGTTGATTTGCAATGCAATGATTTTTTTGCACGAACAACATAAATACTGTACATTTCAAGTTATGTGCTTAAAAAACGTGAAATCACACGTATTGAAATAACATTTACGTGAAATTTCTCAGATCATATAGCTCCAATGTCAACAAACTGTCATGATTGTCCATCAAAAAGATTCCATCATGGCGGCTTGCACCAGTTACTCGCATTCCTACATATGTATGTAGGTTTATGTTTCACTTACGAATATCGTAAATTCATGAAGGCTGTTTATGACACAAAATTATACTATCTAATGTTTCCTGGAAAAACACTAGTGACTTTAAAATATAGTGCAAGTCCTGTCCTGTCCTCCAAGTCAACCATGTGCAGTAAAAATGTGACTTTACATTTGTATAAATTCATGTATTTCTCTAAATACATACCTATTAAGCATTAAACAAAGCTTTACACTACGTCAACTATTTTACCAGCTTTACTGAAACTTGTCAGTCCAAAAAATATTCCGATTGCTTGCCCGCATAGTTCATATTTTATGTTGTATCACTTATTTTCTAGGAAATACATAACGGATAAAATAAGGCACTACGAAAGTGATAATGACGACGAAAAACTGACAAATAATCAATTTACTTTATTGTCAATCAAATTTAAATCCATTTTGACAGAATAATTTCTGTTTTTGGCAGCCAAATCAAAACATCTTTTTTACTTACCTGCCAATAGTAGCAAGTACATATAAAATATAAACATGTTTCCGTTTCTGACATTATTTGCAATAAAACAGCAATATTGAACATTTAATTCAAAATATGTTGAGTTCTGCAACACAAACGATAGTGAACACCTGAAAGTTTTACCCTTGAAAGACAATATTAATTATTTCCTGATTAAATTATTATTCTATTTCAAT
>JAQFXM010008052.1:0-11112 GCA_034693345.1 Entomobrya multifasciata
AATGAAGCTTTGCGATCCAGTATCCGCATTTAAAAAAATACACTTAGTTTAGTGAAGTATTTTAGGAGTATATATGAGTGTCTTACAGAAATTAGTTTTACGTACGTTCAGCATATCAATATTATTTATATTTAAGAGTTTAGTGTATTACTTTTATTTATGCTTTATTAAATTTATGGTATTTGGTTTATAACATTGTAAAATTCAGTAGAAGTAAAATAAAAATTGATTTAATAAATGGTTATGATACATTTCTAGCGGTATATACAGTTCTAATATGTTGTTGTTTATGGTGAACCATCCAGGAATTAAAACCACATTAGTCAACTTCAAAATGTTGAGCTTCCAGTTAACTGGAAGTTAGCCCGATTTTTTCATGCATATATTTTTATAAGACTTAAGTTTTATCATTAACTTATCTTCATAAAGCAATACATACAGCAAGTTTCAATTGATGTTCCTTAAATGATAAACAAAACCAACTGTGTAAATGTATATAATTTCCACATACTAGAAGATTTTTGCACAAACGCCACAATATAATAAAATTCTCTTTTAAGCGAATTCTCAAATTATTCAATAATTTATAGTAAACTGAATTGCCAAAGTTGTAGTCGCCTAAACCTACATATGAGTGCAGTGCAACAGGTGACTAACGTGCTAAAAACTACGCTCACTTTATGTCAATAAAAGTTACACACGTCCATAAATCTTCGTGCAATCATAACACATAATTAATTGATGTAATGCGAAAAACAATGCGACCTACAGAGATGTCAAGTTCAACCCTGGGTTTCTAATGATGATCTTATTGATAAATCTTTTGCAACGTTTTACGTAAACAATTAGATTAGAGCTTGTATTACTGTTAGTTATACGCGCGGTGTACACATAATTATTCTTTTGAATAATGAATCAGTATTGTTTTCATTAATTCTGAGCTAGGAAAAATTTCTAATGTTTCCTATTTGGATATGATCATGTAAATTCTATAAATCTACAGTAAGTTTAAGAACTTTTATTTTTTAAGTTATGCAATATTTGTTTATTAAATGACGCTTGAAATAATATGCATAGTTTACGACGACACTTTTTGTGAAAAATAAATTGAGTGATATTCGGTGCTACAAAAATCCAAATTATTAAACCTTTACCAGTAAAGCTAGTTAAGTAATCATAAATTTACAAATTCAATTACAGATTTGGAACGGTCTATTCATTTAAATTTCAAGAAAATTGGTCTAAGCATTGTATACGGAAATTTACTTGAAACACTAAAATACCAATTCTGGCACATTAATTTTACAATGCAATCTAATAAAAAAGTAGCTTAGTTATACAAACTATGCATGAATGCAAGCATGCCTAAATCAAGTAAGACTTGTAGCGTTGAATGACACCAAAGAGCAAAAAATATATGCTTTATGAATGTGCTAGTGTATTCTGCACTTGTGTACAGAATACATTAAGAGATGCTGACCATATGATTTCTGTTATGGTCATCCCTATTTTTTGGGATGGGCTGCGACTTTTCATTGTACGAAACATAAGCAGATTAGTTAAGGTATTTTTCTTTAAAATTATGGTACTTCACGGATTTACTAATAATATCATATAATAATACTCCTGACTACAATAAATTTGCAACATATTCAATTAAATCTAGTACAAAAAAGGGAAAATTTTGCTAATTTGATATGAGTAGTTAATTCTTATGTCAAGTTAGCCCATTTAGACACCACTGTAGAAATATTTCTGTGTATTTTATGGAAAATATTTTGCTTATAAAATTCTTGATAAGGTATAACACTAAATAGTGTAGGTTCTCACGAATTCAGAAAACAGCTATGAAAATTTCCAAAATATAAGTGAGTTAGCGTAAGTAAACATATATTCATGCATGCATATTTTTAACTCGTGCAAAGTGAATTTGTTGCAGTTGAATAGGTGCTTATGAATATATTGAAACAGAAGTTTTATGTTGAAAATTTAATTTAAAAAATATATGAACATTTTTTGACTACTCTCGTGTGCTACTAGTTCACGTCAGCAAGTAAACACAAGTCTTCACTGAAGTAACTATTAGTTTAGTTAGTTAGTTATCGTGTTCAAAAACCAAAAAATACATCTACATTATATATATAAATGTTTCTTGGCATTTTCCTCATCTAGACAAATGAAACCAATATACCATACACCTACATTTATAAAAATACGTAAGTACATATTGTATTGAAAGTAACACAAGAACACATGCCCGTGCCGTATACATATATATATATATATATTATACATACATAAATACTTACACATTCATGCATACATCCATAAGAAGTAACAACATGTAAATCTGTTGGCAAATAAAAACATGTTAACATACTGAAACCTCGCGTACATACGCAGCATGTAATGGGGGTATATCAACAGATGATAATATTTATCACACTAAAACCTCGAAAAACTACAAATCAGCAGTTGTGTTTCAAAAATATCTTTGTGATAGATCGTGAAATATTTTTTATAAAATTATATTCACTATTTGCTTAACTTCGGGAAATTGTTGTGAAAGTACTTTCAAAAAAGTTTTTTTCGAATGTTTCGTAGGAAAAAGGAACAAAATGGCATCCCAGCGAACTACAAGCTATGTTTTAAAAACTAGAAGCCGATATCAATGTTCACATTGTTCCAAAACGTTTGATAACAACTACAAACTGAAAGTTCACGTGACAAATGTGCACGAACCCGATACACGCTCTTTTAAGTGCAATATTTGCCCGAGAACCTATACTGAAAAGTGGGAATTGAATTCACATTTTAAAATTGTACATCAGAACATTCGTGACAATTGTAAGCAATGTGACCACTCTTTCAAAATCAAACGCCAACTCAAAGCCCACATACAATATAAGCATGAAGGTAAATCGTTTTTGTGCTTAATATGTCAAAAGTCATATTCCACAAAAAGTAGTTTATATCAACATACTCGCAATGTTCATCTGCCAAAATCGGCTGTAAAATCATGTACATGTACACATTGTCAGAAAAAGTTTAGAGCAAGAAATAACCTAAAATGTCACGTTAGTCGAATTCATGACAAGTCTAAGAAACCTCATGTTTGCAAAATGTGCGCCAAGGCATTTTTGACGAATGCAGAGTTGAGAAGTCATGTCAAGATCCATTCAACAAAAATCGAGAAACCCTTTGAGTGCCACGTGTGTCAAAAGTGCTTTTGCACTGGTTCAAGTCGTAACAACCATATTCAGACTGTTTATTCTATGACGAGAGGAAAACACTTTTGTATATTTTGCGAAAAAGAGTGCAATTACAAAGGAAATTTGAATAATCAAATTTTGGGACATATTCAGGAGAAACCAAACTTTTGCAACATTTGTTCCAGTGAGTATCGTTCTACTGGGGCAAGAGCTAGTCATATGATATCGCATACCGGGGAAAAGCCTTTTGACTGTAAAGACTGTGGTCAAAGATTTCGAAGTTGGGGAAAGTTGAAATATCATCGTGTTTCGAAACATGGGGAGGTTGGCAGACACGAATGTGTGTTTTGCGGAGAAAAATTTAGCGATAAATATGATCTGTTTCTTCATACTCTACGGGAAATCGACGAACGACCATATTTTTGTAAAAAATGTTACAATGAGTTTGTGACCAAAACTCTTTTAAAAGAGCATACGTACACACATGGTGAAAGAAAATATTCATGTGTTATATGCAAAATGACGTTTACAAGCCCATTTTACGTCACGAAACATGTGAAAAGAAGTCATGCTATTGAAAATTAACTTCTGATCTAATTTTATCCATGGCAAAAAATCCATTTGACAAAATGTGTTTCAGGTGACGAATTGATGTGTAAAGAATAGTGTGAGCTTGAAATTTTTCCTCGTTTTCATGTCTAAACGTGTATTTTCAGTCTCATAAAACGTTACGGCAGCAATTTGGTGATAAATTCAACCAATTTAACTTTTACATTTACGTATTTATACATATTTGTTTATGTAATCGATCAATAACCAGAACAAAATAATTGTTTCAGTTGATGAATATAATTTGTGGCTTGAGTGCAAAACATTGGCAAAGTTTAAGTTCTAAAAATAGTTTGCGATCAGTTCAACGTTAAAATTCAGATCAGGTAAAATATCGTTTCGCTGAACCAAGCACTTATTAAGAATTACTAGTAATCTGGTAAGGAAGTGTTTGTTTTGGTAAAATGGCTCTGGAGAACAAACGTGCGATTTGCAGCAAAGTAGTGAACACAGAAAATAGTTTCGAAAAATACTGCAATCATCGTGCTGGCATTTACCAGTGTATCTTTTGTGACAAAGTGTTTAGCACTACTTACAGTGAGTTGAACCATTATGTAACCCATGTTAAAGAGAAACCTCATATTTGTAAATTGTGTGATGCAACATTCGCAAACATTTGCACTTTGAAAAGACACATTCAGCTTCATACTGGTGAAAAACCATTTTCATGCGCTATTTGCCAAAAGACCTTCTCTCAGCGAGAATATCTAGCGTCCCATCGTGCAGTGCATAGTGAAGTTAAAAAATTTGAATGTCAGCATTGCGATAAAACATTTCGAAGAAAGCAGCATTTTAAAATGCATTTAAACACGCATAAACCAATAACGCCATTTAAATGTGAATTCTGTCAGCGTTTGCTGGCAACGGAACTGGGTCTTCAACATAACATACAGGCCCATATTGGGGAGAAGCAGCATCGATGTCTAATTTTCGATAAAGCATTTGCAACAATGAGTCACCTACGAAGGCACGAAAATGGACACAATAGAATGTTGCGTTACTACTTTCAAGTTTGTGACAAGAAGTTTTTAGACAAGAGTAATTTAAACCGCCATAGGTCAGTTCACAGTGATTTAAAACTCCACGAATGCCAAATTTGTCCAAAGTCATTTAAGGCTAAATCCGAATTACGGAGGCATATTAAAGTCATTCATTGCGGAGTCAAGGAGCATAAGTGTGAATTGTGTGGAAAGGAGTTTGCAGCACGGTCTCAACTAGAAATTCACATCAGAGTTCATACAGGTGAAAAACCTTTCAAGTGCAGTAAGTGCCTGTTTGCTAGCTCAAATTCAGAGAGTTTGAGACATCATATGGTTACCTTTCACTTGCAAGACAAGGAACGTTTATTCAGCAATACGTCATGCCGAAGCATGGAGACGACACGAAGATGAATCAAAGTTCTGTATTTTGAAATGATATTTGGCGATGACAAGTCCTATTTTGGATTTGTCCTGCGTTTCCGTGACAATATGCGCAATTAATATGTCGCTACATGCAGCGACATATTAAAACACTTCATACCGGCGGTCACGTGGAAGTGGTAAGAAATTAATTCGAATGGTTGTGAGCAGATTTCTTCCATATGAGGAGTTTTACCAAAGTCGTGCGAAAATATTGATCAGGATCAATAACAGGTACATAAATTTTGCAAAGTAAATTAGGCAGACACATTTTGTCAAAAGATATTAGGGAGGCTCAAAAAGAATTTTTTTTAAAGTAGAGAATTCGGTTTTCGTTGCTTCAAATTTTAGGAAAACGTGTACAAACACCAAGATGGTCAATTGTTTTATGCTTATTAAACTTTGGGTACACTAATTGTTCATTTCTTATTAATACAGTGAATATTCTAAATTAATAGTATATTTTTACTTTAACTGTTTGATATAATATAATTAATTTCTTTTAAATAAATCAGTTTTGACATAAATATAAGCTCTAACGTTATTATATTTCTTCAGCATTTTGAATCATTAGCATGTCACTTCTCATAGTTTCATATTTATGAAGTTAATTTCTTGGTTTGCCTTAAATTATGTCGCTGGTATCTAAACGTTCATTTGGGAAACCAAAAACAGGACGTGAAGGGGTATCCAATTCGTTTTACTTAAACAATTTTTTCTGAGAAACCAGCAAAAGTGCAGTAAGTAGAGTTTGATGTGAACAATTTTCTGCAAATCTCGTAGGGAAGTGGCTTTAAGGCAGCATGCAATTTCAGGTTTTTTCTCAAAAAACCAGGGCGTTTAATTGACTCTTTAACAATTTGCTTTGAAGGAAATTTTAATAAGCAATACTTTTTACTGTTGGATTGAGCATGATTTTTATTTATTTTTTACAATCATGAAACAATAATGTAACATATTACTTACCTAGTTTAATGTATTAGGGATACAATTATTCGAACAAATAATATTTTAACAGAACATTCGATTTAAGTAATTTTAGACTTGTCTTCAAATTAAATTGATATTATAGAAATGAAACTTAAAAGAGAAAAACAAATATATGACATACAAAAAGATACAACAGAAATGAAAGCAATGTACAAGGCAAAGCAAACTAACAGTAAAATCTCAATTTTAATATGAAATCACAAGTATGTATTATTGACTTATCACTACTGATTGCCACTACTTTACTTTTATGTATGTTGTACTAGTCCTTAAGTGTGCAGGATTCCAAAAAAAAAAAAAAACATGCAAGTTTTTTAAAAATATTTTCAAACACCGCAACAAATTTGGTAAAATTTAATCTTTTATCAAATGATTTTCATAACATCCAATACAGTAAACTTTTGACACAAAAATTGGAAATCAAAGGCAAGTCGGACAAAATATCGTTTACAATAAATAAATTCAACGGCATGCTTTAAAACTAATAGCTTATATTTAACTTAAAGGCATTGCTACTATATGTACGAAATTACTTTTTATATTTACCTTTTAGAAATTTTTAGATTGTTTATTTGAATATTTATTCATCGAATGAAAATTAAGTTATTTACACTTAAGAAACATTACAACCAATTAACACATAATTTCTTCAAAATTCATACATTCTAATCATATAATTTTTGAGAGTGTACACCCACAACAGTTAAGTTGCAATTACGAGCAAAACACATCAAATCCAACGAGCTACTATAATTTACTTGTGGCATTACAACCAAGTTGTAGAATGGAGAATTAGCAATTTTTTGATGTCAAAAAAAGTGAATAAAAACTTTAACAGATAATATTAATAAATTAAAGTAACTCAATCTCTAGAGATTCGATTCGATTCGCTACATATGAAGAATCTTAAAATTTAATTGGTTTTTTCTTACAATAATAACTTTTTGTAATACATTTGCGTGACAAAAATATTATAATAACGCATGGAATTTACATTTCATACAGATGTTCTTCGGTGCCATTTCAAATGCTTTTTCGCCATCTTTTATTCATTTATGACTGCCCATATGCCTGCGTAAGTTGCCAGACGATCGAAATGTCCCGGAACATATTTGACATTTGTATGGCTCTTCACCAGTATGAACTCTCATATGTCTTGTTAACTCTCCACTGGTACTAGAGCGTTTATGACACACATTACATTCGTGATCTTTAATTTTCTGATGAACTCTCTTGTTATGTAGTGTCACGGAATCTTTCCTAGCAAATTGCTTCCTACAGATGTCGCAGGTATATGGTTTTGCGCCACTATGGGTTGCCTTGTGTACGTTTAATTCGGGTAGAGTTAAAAACATCTTGTGACATTCATGACAGCTATGCGTCTTGGAGCCATAATGTCGGTCCTCGTGTCTCCGCAATTTACTCTGTGTTGACCACGCTTTGGGACAGTAACTGCAGCGGTATGGTTTCTCTCCAGTATGGAGATGGATGTGGCGTCTGAGAGCGAGAGCTGATCCCATAAACCAACCGCATAGTTTGCACTGAAATGGTGTTACGGTTTTATGAATGTTTAAGTGACTTTTTAGAGATTGTTTCCTTGCGAACGTTCGCTCACAGTGATCACATTTAAAGTCTTTGATTCCGGTGTGTAGCAGCCGATGTGATTCCAGACTACCTTTTTCGGTAAATGATTTTTGGCAAATATTGCAAAAGTAGGGCTTTTCGCCTGTATGAGTCTTAATATGTTTGTTTAAATTAGCAGGAATTGCAAACGACTCATCGCACAAATCGCAAACGTGTGCTTTTTCATTGGTATGAGTATGGTAGTGCCGATAAAGATCCCTAATGCTACCAAATATTTTGCTACAAAATAAGCACTCATGCGTTCCAAGGTGAAATACTTTATGTGCGCTTAAGCTATTTCGAAAACTAAAACTTTTTTCACAAGTTTCACATTTAAATCGCTTTGAAGCCATCTTAGCTGCATACAACTACCACTTGAAAGGTCAGGTGAGTTGTGACACTAAACACTGTCCAAGTAAAATTTCACTTTGGAGTGAACTACTTGTCTTCTATAATTTGTCAAAGAATGTATTTGTAGTATTTTTCTAACGTAAAAATTTAAAATAACTAAAGTTTTTCATGGATTTATTCGGAAGCAAATTCACTCTAGTTTTATGCTGGGTAAATTATTTTGAGTTTGTGAGTATTGATCTACGACTAATAATAATCAGAAAATCTTTACTACTCGTCTCTTTTCTTGAGTATGCGTACACACAAGTGAGGAGATACTATGCATAAGCAACCCATGTATATACACTAAGCTTTACATGCACTTTGTACGACATAATACAGGTATGCCGGTGTGCATTCTTCCAATAAGTGCTACTGTGCCGTTCTTGTCTGGTTGTTTATTAACAAAAGGAAACTAAATACTTTGTCGTTCTTGCCTATGCTTTGTAGGTGAACCTAATCTTGATATAAAGGTCTTATTGCATAGCTAAAAAAGCTATTTATCTACGCCACACACAGTTTGGGATTAAAAAAGTTTTTACGTAGGCTGGCAGCTAAAGCTTTCAAGTATTTATTTTAATGTGGCTAAGTACCATATCGAAGTTGATAACAACATTATTTCACTTATCCCGTTCATTGTTCAAAAACTATTTTGCCCTGAAACGCGTAGGTGATCAGGAAAAGACACAAATTAAAACATATCGTTAACCATTTTTGGGATTATGCTTCCAGGTTCCAATTATTTCATGGGTGCTCTTTCATGCATAGGGTGCAAAATAAAATACCAGTAATGTAAAATACTTTCCAAGTAAAGCTAAGTACTCTTCCACCTCATCAACATAGATAAGGTATGTCTGCTTGCATTTTAAAGATGGAACCCATGTCTATAAAAGTTATTCTTTAGCTACGTGCATAGCCAACCTTAAACTCTAATTGAAATGAAACTGACAATCACATTCGGCACTTGTATCGAAGTCGGTTAAATAATTCCGATTCAAGCACAAGCAAGAGTGTTCATCACCTAAGCTCATCAGAAGAAATATTTTAAACTAGGCCAGTTAACTAGAATCCATCCGAATTTTTCGAATGGTGATTTATTTACAAAATTGAGATATTAACTAAACACTTATGCACATGTAAAACACAATTGATACAGTTGATAAATAAAATCTAATCAATTCATTCCAACTACAATTTTCATATGATCTCACACAATCATAAGGATAAAATTATTGTGTAGTTATATGTTAAATGATGGCTAGTTTATTTATTGAAGGTTAATTTCTTAACTATTATTTATCGGTAACTAACAATAATAATTGTAAAAGTACCTTTTCAGAACAAGACCAAATTTAAAATGTGCAATTTTGAAGTGCATGTTTTTATACAACATTAGTTTTTCTTTAAGATATAATATTTTTAATAGTAAACGAAGAAAAATTCAGGACTTTTTTCTAATATTATATGACCAATACAGATATAAAAAATTACATCTCGCCCTATTACTTTTAAGACAAATTTATTAATTTATACAAAACCAATTACTACTTTATACAAACAATCAAGACAGAAGGTTGAGTAATTATAAATTAAATCTAACATGATCGATACATTTGAAGTTAAAAATTATTGTAAAATCATAACTTCGCAATTACAAAATGACCTATGCCAATAATTGCTAGCAATTTCATCCAGTTTTCTTAGAAATATTATTTTTAGGGTACATAAAAATTTATATTGTAAAAGTTGGTCTTACGTATTTAGTGTAAGTGTTAGAATTAAATACAATCAAAATTACTGAAATACGATGCATTTAACAATTTTATGCTTACAAATTTTGACAAACATTGTCAATTATTATTAATAAATAAATATGCACATATATGGTAATTAAATATAGAGCATGCATAATAACTCCACATTACAGATTCCCTATTACGTCTTAAATTAAATAAAACAGAAATATTGCCTATAGTCTTTGTCATAAATAAAAAATTTATTATGCTGCTTCACCAATGGGACATATTTTTCCGGATTATCATAATCAGTTCTGACTGAATTCTACGGAAAGCTGCTGTAAACCAGCATTAATTTTATTTTGGAGGTTATTAAATAAATTTCTTGACCAGTTTAATTTAACGGATCGGTTTGTTAAATTCCTGAAATTTATACGATATTCCGTCAAGAGAACAATCTCAGATTTGCATGGCATATTGTGACATTAAAATTGGTAATAACAATTTGAAACGCATGTACACATTCACAAACTAATCAAACAATTTAGATTTTTCAAGGTACGCATTTTGTTTTGAACAAAGATTCGAGGGTTTGATATTGTTTTGTAATTTACCAGGAGTCCTTTTGTTAGAACTCTTCTGATGAGTTCTCGAAAGTTTCTTCAAAATTAATAGATTTTGAACGCGTATCAGTACTGCTGACACATAAAATTACTCAATCGTACATTTAATATTTGAACCTTCAATTAAATTTGGCACTGCAAATTTCAATCATTGTAATTCAGGTAATTAATTTGGTAAGTTTTTGATATTTACCCAGACTTCTGAATCATATTAAGTGCTGCGCGAAGTACTTTGATTTTTCACGTTATGAATAATTAGTTTAATCTTATAGTCAAGACAAGAAAGTCTTAAACTTTCTATTAATTATTAACCCAAACATCTAAAGCACGATAACAATATAAGTTAATAGCAGATTACGTGGATAACAAATAAAAAACATATTCTTCTATACTACCACAAGAGGTACTCGAAAAGTCTGATTTTTTACTTATGTATGGCCGTGTGTTTATATAAGGAGTCTACGACAGGGGCGTCGGGGTCAAAGGCTACGGCGATCAAAGCTACCAAAAAAGTATACGAGCGACCAAG
>JAQFXM010008053.1:0-11111 GCA_034693345.1 Entomobrya multifasciata
AGTATATCTGCAAATAACGAATCTTGCCATTTGGCATACTTTTTAGGTGTCTGAGTGGTATACTTTTTAGGCATGACTCTACGTGATGATGACGGAGTGCGGGGAGTAAGCAGTGGCGTGGAATGGTTGATGACTTTATTGAAGATTTACTAGTTCCTCAGCAGTATGACGATGACGCTTATTTGAAGAAAGCGAATACTTGTCCAAGTCAACTGTGTCCCCTTCCAAAGTTCAGGATTGTCAAATACGCTTATAAATTCAAGAGGGAAAGGGACCTGGAGAACTTCAATGAAACTATGAAAAGTCACATGAAGTCTGAATCTGGATTAAGTCCTTTCGTTGGCGGTGCAACAGTAATTTTGAAGAACTTGGGTACGGTCTCTTCATCTTCATATTATTTCAACTCGGCTACTAAAACATTTCTGGAAAATTTTGGAGTACACATTCGACGTTTGGTAATCCATCAAAGCAAAATGGATCCAGGCGGTATCTTGGACTGTGTGAAAAAATGTCTGCATTATGTTCCGAATTTGGAGAGACTAAAAATTGTTGGTGCTGTGATACTTGATATTGATAATGCCTCAGACGAAGTCCGCTATTGTTATTATGAGGCCGACGATGTACGCATTCCCTGTCGGATAAACGGTAGAAAGTGGGTGTATCACGAATACGACAAGACTAAATTGCAATTAAAGCTGTACAGAAATGAAATGGTGGACCGTACACCCAAACTTGACAAGTTGGATACTCTGGATTTAAAATATTTGTCAGTTTGTCATTACAATTGGCCATACCTGGAAGAAATCCTGGCAGACCTAATGATCAAACCTTATTATCAAAGTCAGCTTAAAACTGTGCAGTTAGATTGGGCCAAGAATCGTTTCAACTTGAAACTGTGCAATGTGAAAGAATTAAGACTTCTGAACCTGCAATGTGAATTAAGGATGCTAAAATTCCAGAACACTGTGGAAAAATTAACTTTCTCGAAGCCTTTTTCTATGGTTACTTATGGGGATATTTTTCAAACGTTTCCTGTGCTCCGATACGTCAGTATCGACAAAATTGCATTGACTGAATGCTTACATGGATATAATTTGCCTGAAAATAATGTTCACACTTTAGAAATAACAGACTTGGATAATCAAGATTACATTCCGTATGATTTGGGGTTTCTGCTGCCAAAGTTGCGCTATTTAGTTCTTCGTAGTTACCCAAAAAGGTACGAGTGGTTTGGGGTGCAAGCTTTGTTGGATCGAAAATACGACCAAAGTTTCGAAAATAGGAGAGTGAAAATTGCACATTTAATTTGCGGAGGAACATCGTACGACTCCAATGTTTGGACAAGTTTACCACAACTTGAGATTTTGACGTTTCAGTTCCAGGATCACTGTTGCAGCCCGATTCCCAGGAATGATGGTTCGAGAACTGACACTGAGTTTTATGAGTGCAAATATGTCAAGGGAACAAAATATGAGTGTCCATTTAAAAACATCGTTGAAACTCGGCAGGGGTTTCAGAGACATCGGGAAAGGGCGTCGCAATTGATGAACTCAACTAATGGAAATAAATCACAAATCAGTACATCAAGTCAACCAATCAGTTCGAGACGCCAGGTTTATGAAGACAACAGACCAACAATATTGGGAATCGAAAATGACGAATTTACTGAGCCACACGTTTTACCATTCATTCTACCTTTTCTCTATCGGAAGGACATTTTCAAGTGCCGTCAAGTGAATAAGCAGTGGCGTGTAATGGTGGATGACTTTATTGAAAAATCTATTGTGCCTCAACATTATGACGACAAAGTTTATTTAAAAAAGGTAGTCACTTCTCCAAATCAGCCGTTACCTCTGCCAAAGTTCAGAACTGTTGAGTACGCTTACCGTTTCAAGAGTGAAGGTATCCTCGAAGAGTTTAATGAAAGGATGGTGACCCAAGTGGATTCAGAGTTAAGCCCATTTGTGGGCGGAGCAATAATCACTTTGGATAACCTGTTTGTAAAATCCCCGCTTCTCAAACCATCTCTAAAGGGATTTCTGGAACAGTTTGGGGTGCACATTCGAAATCTTGTAATTCAACAAAATCGAAGTGAAGGTACATTGGACGTGGTTCGATTTGTAGAATATGTGAAGTTGTGCCTTCAGAATGTCCCTGCTTTGGAAAGACTGAAAATTGTTGGAAACTGTCGAGAGGAGCTTGAACAAAGTGAAATGAACAGAATACAGAAGGACGTGTATAAAAACGAGTTACTTAATCGTTTACCACAACTAAGCAAACTGACTACCTTGCAATTAGATTTTCAAAGAAGTGCGTACATGAACGAAATTTTTCATGACATAATGATCAAGCCATTTTACGAAACTCATTTAAAACATTTGCAACTATTTGGCTCTCCATCAGGAAATATAAGCTTAAAAATGTGTAATTTGAAAGAGTTAACCTTGAACATGATGACCACTGACTTAACGAGAATTTTGCCTGAAAAGTGGCTGGAAGCTCCAGTTGAAAAATTAAATTTGATGATAGATTCGACTGAGGTGGAGTTATTTAAAATTCTACGAATCTTTCCAGCTGTCGGATACCTGAAGCTTGAGAATAGTACTTTAGCAAGTAGTGAAAAATATTCGGAAGAAAGTATACTCCCTTCACATAAGATTCACACTCTCGAACTTGTACAAACTTGCGTATCAGATGACGTTTTCCGTGGACTTCCGAAGTTAAGATTTTTAATCATTGATCAACTGAACTACCCTGTAATCAAAAGGCCTTATCGTGATTTTGATGAAGCTAAAAAAGAATTGGAACAGTTTAAAAGAGATCTTGAAAAAGTGGAACCGGATTTTTTTAGGTGTATTCCGTATTTATTTGACGCAGAGGATCGCACCACTTTTCACAAAAATATTTGGAAAATTTTACCCAAACTTGAAGTGATCAAGCTTCAGTATCAGTACCATCATGACTGTGTTGTATTGAGCGACTGTTACGAGTGTAGTTATAAAAAGGGAACCAAAGCAGAGTGTCCTTTTAAAAATTTCGTTGAAACCAGAGACGGTTATGAAAGGTATTGGAAGATTGGCAGTATTGATAAAAGACTTAGGTAAATATATAGGCTAACGTATGAGAATAAATGCTTTCGAATGAATTTATCATGCAATGAAATTTAATCGTACCATTTGTATGACAACTGGTGGTACTAATGTAGATATGATTAGTCTTGGTTTACATAAATTAAATTTAGTATACAAAACTGTCAGTGTAAAATTAATTTTAAATACTGAATAAAAACTTGCATTAAAGCTTTATGTAAAAAATTTACATTTATTTTGATTTATGTACTTCATCAGTAAATTAAATAAATTAGATCAGTTGGTCGTTTTCATAAAAGTTTTCATATATCAGCTTGAAGTTATAAACTGTTATTAGCATTAAATGCTTTAAATTAAGATACAACTTATAGCTCCTTTTTACAAGACTTTTCCCATTGCGTCTTCTACTTTTCAACGGAAACATTTTCTCACAAACTGGAAAAAATAAAAGCGATCTTATGAGCAATAAAATCCGGTTTTTTATGCCGGAAGTGTAAACTTCATTCTTTGCTTTAATGGTACCGGAGGAACAGTCAAATAACAGTTGCATGCTTTTTAAATGTCAAAGCTTGTGTATTTCATTAATCGATCGATTAAAGTATTAGCGTTAAACTTTATCAAAAAGTCTGAAACTCATGTAGTATTATGAGAAATATTCAAATAAGGTTTAAATGCTTTATAAATAGCGAAAACTAAAATAAAATCAGTGAAAAGCACTTGTTATAATGCTGACAGTACTAGTTAGCTTTGAATTTTTTTTAAAATACTAAATGATCTCATTTCCAAGGTTTTCAGATGTCACAATCACAATCAGTACATATTTACTTACTTTTAAACATATTGATTACATAATATCTTAGATCCAACAAACTAACATATTTTTGTTATTTATAATTATTAGTTTAGTTTATAGTAATTAATCCAGTGATATTTAGTTCCAAAGACAAACTTCGTATATTATTTTTACGTATGTATTTAATTTGGAAATCCTATTGAAATAAATATATGATTGCAGTTAAATGCTATGTAAACATCCTTCTCTTTTTTCATGTTGAAAAAATATACTTTACTTTCAAGTTACTTAAAAAATACATACTTATTTAAAATACTTTTAAAAAATGGAAGATTACGTTTTTGCTTTCCATGCAACTCGGTACACGAAACTTAGGTTCGTTCGTTGAACAAAGACTGACATTCAGTCCAGTCTGTCACTTCTAAAGTGAATGAGTCATTGATCAGCTGGTTTTGTTGTTGTTTATTTTCACCTGTCACTTGTGTTTGTGTTCATGAGCGAAGTCCACTGAAAGAAAGTGATTCTCTAATTAATTTTTTAACTTTAAAAAATATAACTAACTTGTTCATTCAAAATACTTCAGACGCTATTCAGTTAACTAAGAGGATGGAAAAACTGAAGTATTGTATTTTATGTCATTGTCCCATCACCGCCGCAACCACGGTCACATCGGAGAGTTATCTTGGGAGTTTTGGCTGTGACCCCAACACCAAAACTACTGGCTTGGAAGCTAATGTAAATGGGAACGAAGAAATTCAGCTAATTAGCTGTTTTTACAGTAGAATACAGATTAGTGGATATTCTGGAGGAAAAGTGGATACATTTATGAATGGTGATGATGGCGGTAAGACAGGTCATCATGGCCAGTTGTCAATTTGTGGTTCATGTCGACCAGTCATTACAACAACAATGGAAAGAAAACAAGTGCTGGATGAAGTGGACGAAACTGTTAGAAAACTGCAGCTACACCTGTTAAGGGAACTGAAGAAATTAAAGTTACTTGTTCACCAGTTTTACAATGACATGCGAGATGTCGAGGAAAGGATTGGGAGTGGAGATCAAAGTCATAACACTTTTGGGTCGCAATTGCAATGGAATACCTGTAAAGTTGATCTGTTTGATAGGAGAGTTAGACAAGGTTGTCCAAAATTATTTTGAACAGGCTTAATTATTATTAATTTATTCAAGTTTTGACAAATAATAAGCTCTTAATTTTATGTAGTCGTTAAGGATTTGAGCTCTTGCCAAGTTGAGCGGCTTCAGAATCCAGAGAACCCATTCCAGGAAAAGTTAGTTGGCCCGATCTCAGACGACATTCGAAACACATCATCTCCAGCGCCCTCAACTCCATCAAATGAAGAAGATTCCCCTGACAACCAAAGTGACAGAGAAGTTTCAGATGAAAGTGATCCCGTTTATTATGACCAATCCACCAAAGGTCAAGAACTACCTAAAACCGTCTCCACCTCCAGAAATTCAACGATCCACCGAAAACTAGATTTCAATAGCCTTCACTCCACCTACCACCCATGTAAAACATTCGTAATCAACAAAGTACTCCTTCGAAAAGAACTCATCCTCTCTGGCAAGCCATTACCCAGGAAACCTTTTGCAAAAACAGATGTCGAAGATCCCCGGGATGCATATTACATTGATTATGACTCCACCACCGACACATTTTCCGTGGACGGAATCCCCATCACTTTAACCGTAACAGGTGAAAAATTATTCCATTTTAATTGCTCACAATGCTCGTTCCTCACCGGTCAAAAGAATCCAAAGGAAAAGATTACTCCATTTCTGGAAATTTTGGATCACGTTCTCCGCCTCCACCGTCAAATATTCCAGTGCAGCTCCTGCACAAAAATATGTGCAAACTTGACTACATACCGGGAACATGTCCGAGGTCACCAGTTAAAATACGTTTGTGACATTTGTGGAAAGCCATTACAAACAAGAATAATTCTAGAGCAGCATAAATGGTTGCATTTGAACGAGCAAGAAAGGGAACAAGCCATGAAAGAAGGTGCCAAGGATCCTCGTTCAATAAGGAATAAAATAACTGGGGAAATATTTCAGTGTTCAACTTGTGGAAAGGGATTTAACCGAAAAGGGAATTTAAGGCTGCATGAGAAAACTCATCTGAGTGGAGAGGAAAAAATAAAAATTTGTGAGAAATGTGGAAAGTCATGTAAATCTTATGTAAGTTGGTATGAGCATTGGAAGTATTGCAAGGCGGGGGAGGATGGTGATGGTGTTCAGAAGAGTATTCAGTGTACAAAGTGCACAAATACTTTTAAAAATTTGAAGGGATTAAAATCTCATTTGAGGAGGAATCATCCTGGAGAGGGGAAGGAGAAGGGGGCAAAGTGTGAAACTTGTGGGAAGGGATTTTGGACGATGGGGGAACTTAGAAAGCATATTATGTGTCATGGGGATGATAGGCCATTTGAGTGTGGGAAGGGTTGTGGAATGAGGTTCAAGTTGAGAGGGACTTGGAGGAATCATCAAAAGTGTTGTGATGGAAGTGGAACGAGACCCGGGCCTAAAAATGGGAAAAGAAAAAACTAAAATAAGTTCGATTTGATTAATTGTCCATTTTAAAGCTGTCCTATTCCAGTTAAAATATTTGATTAAACTAGTCATGTTATGTTACTAACTATTAATGTTTAATTATTTTACATGCATAGTAATTTTATTATATGCATATATTATTCAGCATTGGAAATGATATGCAGTTTTATTCAATTATGATTCAGAACCATGTAAAATTAGATGAATATGTGTAAAACAAGTTGAAAATCTGCATTTAAATAGATCTAGAAAAAACTTAAATATAAAAAACCTGTTAACCTACATTTTTCTGTTTATGTTTTGGTTCGGTGCATTTTCTTTTAAATGATTATCTCAATCTCAATGTGTTACACAGCATTCGAGAGACCATATTGCACTGGAGTTTAGATTTAAGTCTAGTGCCATGAGAACTGAAGCCTGACTTTATACCCACTCACCACTGACTTACATGCTTGTGGTTCTCATTCTCATAATTTGTACCTAATGTTATGTAAGTTTGCAAAAAAATAATTGTTTAATGTGAAACTACCTCATTTAATAAATCATTTATAATTTTCCAATTGTCAGACATTTGAATTTTTCTTAAAGCAATGGAAAAACAAATTGCTAATTCAACGTGTTTAAAGAAAAAACTTGAAATATGGTATGCCAGACATCTTGTTTGGTCAAATAAAGTTAAAGTAATATGTATCCAATAAACACAAAAGTTAATGCGCATCAGAAACATTTTTCGTTCCCATTTAACTTTAGCTAGACAGTAAACCTGTTGTACGGCAATTTTTGAGAATAAAATATCAGGAAATTTTGTCTACGGTCTACGAGAATTGTAATTGTACCAACCACCAGTACATGCTGTATATGCTCGGTCAACTTCAATCTATTACGAAATGCCATTCGGGAAATGATAAAACAAGATGCAAGTTCAACCGACTGAAATAATTACTGCACTGTGATTATCACGGTGCAGCACGAATTTTTTAAAGCTTATGCCACATTTGAGAATATTAATGAAACTGTATTTACACTACACTGCATTTATGCAAAAGCATAACGTGAAGATCTCATACAAGGAATTAAATTGAAACTAAACTTATCAGCATATCTATTATAAATACATATATATATATGTCAATTAAAGTATTCCAGAATGTTAGCGTAAAATTTCCTGAATCGGGTACTACAAGAGACCAACACGGCTGAAAAATCATTAGCGAAATTCTAAATTCGAGTTCTCGCTAATTTCCGCATACCAAAAACTTATATAATTATTGTCCATCAGTATAAATATAGATTTCACAAACAACATAATGTTCAGAAGTATTTTACCATTGATAGAGAAATTTTACTTTGTTACCAAGAAACTGCAATATTTTAAATACCAAGTTTCTTTTTTTTAAATGGATAGACCAAAAATTTCTTTGCTGGTCATCCTTTTATTTGGATGCTTGGGTAAATCATTTTTTTTATATCTGCCATCGCCTCAACTTTATGAATGATAAAATAACCCACAATCTTTACAATATATTTATACAGAACCTCTACTGGCCAAGGAATTTGATTGCTCAAGAACACCATGGGAACGAATGACTAAACTCACCGATGATGGCTGCTCTGATTATCCTACAATACCTCTGCAACTTTACAAGGATGTCCTACCAAATAATCAAACTAGAAGTATATGTTGTGCACTTGACAACCCAACACGTAAGAAAGTATAAACAAGTTTCCCAAAGTTAAATTGGTATTTGTAGAAAACGTTGAAATGATACTTTGATAAATAGTTGATGAAAAAAGAAAAAACGGCTTGAAATGTACCATGAGCCCTTGTTTAACAACACCTAAAAATAACTGTCCAACGCGCTACTTTAATGATGGGAAGGTAGTACGATTTGAGGAAATTCTTAGGGAGAAATGTACCGAAGATGGAAAGCCTGGTTACACGGGTCTTTGTTGTCCCGAAAATTCATTGGAAGGGAAACTTGCCTCTGCTTATGGTGCAGAGCCTAATGAATTTCCTCACATGGTTAAACTGAAATTACCTGAGAATTGTGGAGGAACGATTTACAATGATCAATTTATTATAACGGCGGCCCATTGTGTAATAAATAACGAGAACACTATTGACCCTGCAAGTAGAATGAAGGTAATTATTGGATCCAACTCTGGGAGTAGTACTGATGAAAGTTATTTGTACGAGGTTGACGAAGTTATTCCACATCCAGTGTACAGCAGACTCGAGTCCAACCCGAACTTTGAGAAAATGAAGAAATATATTTTAAATGATATCGCATTGTTGAAACTGAAAAAGAAAATAAAGTTCGGGCCTAATGTTAAGGCGCTCAAAATTGCTGAAAAGGATTTCAACCCGAGAGGTAGTAATTGAATATTAGTAGTAATTTCTAAATTTGAATGGTCTAAACTTTAATAGAAGTTTTAACTGATGTTTATTTTAAATGACAGCTTTTACTGACCAAGCAGTTATTGTTGGCTGGGGAACTACGGACACATTAGACACTTCAGTTCATCTCCAAAAAACAAACGTTTTATTTCGCGACCCCCCTAACTGTTTTTCAGGACAAGGACCACATTGGGAGTATGAGGAATATCAGTCTCAGCTTTTGTGTGTGGGTGGTATTCTCGAAGGGAAATGGAGTCCTACAGCAGGACGTGGTGATTCGGGAGGACCAGCAGTTTGTCGTGATGCTAATGGAAATGCAGTTCTTTGTGGGGTAACGTCTTTCGGAGGAAATGCTACCGACGGAGATTGTGTCAAATATAACGATGAAATAAACTGCCAGCCAAGTGTATATGCAAGAGTTAGCGAATTCCATGATTGGATTAAAGAAAATGCAGGGAAACCAGCACATGATGACTATATTTACAAACCTTATTTGTATGGAGAACCGACTACTACCAAACGGTATGACCATCAGGTTCATGTTACATCGAAAACGGGAAAATCGTGTGGAGGGACGCTGATTAGTCAAGATGTTGTTATTACGGCGGCTTCTTGTGTTGCCAAGAATGATGGTACAGGTCACTCAGGGATACAGGTGCATTATGGGTTAGACGACTTGGGAAAAAATATGACAGCTAAAACCTATGATATGGTTCGGATTGCAACTTTTAAAGGATTTAAAATGGTTGGAGACAATATCAATATTACAAGTCAAGGTAAACGTGTTCTTATAACTGATAACTATTACAACAATAATTTGGCTGCTATTAAAATTAATGGGAAGGCTCCAATTAGTCCGAGTAAATTACCACAATTGCCGGAAAGTGGAGATGTATTTGTGAATGGGACGGAAATCGCTTTTCCAAGGAAACGTAATCATGGTGGTAAATTGCTTTTGAGAGATTTTCATATTTTGGATAAGGAAGAATGTCAAAAGAGAATGAAAAGGTTGGCCAATGGGGATGGGAAAATGGGGGGAGGTAATACAAAGGTTAGTGGGGATATTTTGTGTGGTGTTGAAAAGTACTCGGGGGGATCACTTTGCGATAGAGAATTGGGTGGTGGGCTGATTTGTGAGGGGAAGAATGGTAAAGATGTTTTGTGTGGGGTTCAGATTTTTAGATTGTGTGAGTGGAGTTTGCCCAATGCTTTTATGGATATGAGCCAAAAAAAGAAGTGGGTGGAACTTGTTTTAAAATCATTTGGATAAGTTGCAAAATGTATCTGGATAATAAAGCATTTATTGATTTGTTATATTTGTATATCTGATCTTTGATAGCATTCGGAATTTATTAAATATTAAGAAATTATTGTATTCTTCTATAAAAATTCATGAAAAAAATAAAGAGAAATTTTTAAAGTCTTAAAATGGGGCCTTCACATTTATGTTTATTTCGAATAGTAGATGTTGGTGCGTACTTATGATGTTGGGTACGCCATTTAAAGTTAAAAGTTTCAAGAAACAAGGAATGCGGAAATCATATGAAAAACGTCGCAATGAGAATGATGCATTTACAAAAATATTAAAAACGAATTCGAGAATTGTTAAATGTGTAATAAAGTTTGTCATTGCATTGACATCTTTTGCCAACGTATGTAACTATTTTTTAAAATAAAGAAATGTTCATATGTAATGGTGTGAGCTTAAAAATTGTCCTTATTCACTTGCCTAAAAGAATTTAAATCGGGAAAATAGTTAATTGAATTCATTTCTTGCGAAAAAACTCTTTATGAAGAAATGTTCGTATCAACCAGAGTCGACTTGAAGATGAACACATAAGAAGCGAAGCATGATTTGATGCTACTTGACATATAATTATATCTTGGCATGTAATTTTATAGTTTTTTGCTTCGAAAATATTTTTAATAAGTCCAAGAATTTATAAGAATTTATAAAAATATATTACTCGAAGAAATTTGATTATGAAAAAATAAATCTTAAAGTTTGCATCCTCCACACAATCAATCCAATTTTATACTTTAATCAGGAATTTGATTTTCAAACAATACGAAATTAAAACAATCAAAGATTTAATGATGTTAAACCAATGAATGTAGCATGCGCTGGAGGAATGTAGTTCACGTCCACTCCGCTCATAACCAACATAACCGAAAATAGAAAAAGCTTAATCATCACTCAAAATGATGTTAAGCTTGCTATCGAAGAATTGGATGTAAAAAAAGGGAACAATGAACC
>JAQFXM010008054.1:0-11110 GCA_034693345.1 Entomobrya multifasciata
TCGATGCAAAGAAAAACGCGATACGTATACATACATTCATCTACGTACCTATTTTCATGACTTGTCATGACTTGTTTGATAGTGCAATGAAGCAGTAAGTAAACTTGTCTGTTTATAGTTATTTAATGCGGTGAGTGGTGATGATTGTGATGCGAGTTGTTTGGTTCGGTTATTATTTTTGTTGCTGCTGACATTTAATCCGATCTAGCTTACATGTGTGCGTATTAAAAATTAATTGCTTGTCAGCCAAAGTCAGACACGTAATATAATGATGAACTTGCTAACACTTCACTATCGATTCACGTATGCAAACAATTTTAAAGCATATATCGTAAAGTACTAGTCGTAAAACTTTTTTCCGCGTTGCAGTTGATTTCAATTTTCTAATACACACAAATATTATTATTATTATCGCTAATTTTTATGATATAACATGATAACTATTCAAAGTCAGCTACTTTGAAGGTCATCATTATCATTTCTAGAGAGAGTGAAAATCATCTTATAATCATACTTGAATATCATGTCATATTTACCATGCAAGAAAATGTGATAACATGAAAGAAATGTAATAATTGACTCTTCAAGCCACGGTGTGGGGTAATGCGTGGGCGTGTACCACTTTTAATTGGATGCACGCTTTTATATCATCTATTTTGTTTAAAAAAATGACAATCTTTGTTAACCAAATGACATTCCCATTTTTCTGCATCAAAAACATTTCAACAACAGATTATATTAGTGTGTCACAACACAACATCAGTACTTAACTGCAGTACACACCGCAACTACCTATATTAAAAATGGAACAAGAAAAGTAGCAGTATAAGTTTCCATGTCTGATTGTTGGTAAATCACGTAGTCAACGTCACTCTCAGTGACATTTGAGATTACAATTGTAAGTAGCTTGTAGAGTATGTTATGAAGCATTTTATGGGTGTTTTTTATGCCTCGGCAAGGCATCAACTTTTTCTTCTTGCAAAGAACTAGCACAAGTTAAAGTAATATAGCATGTAGAAAGCTGATCCTCCTTTTCTTCATCTGTACAAAAATGTGTTTGCCTGTTGCAACTTAATATTTCAACATTACAAACAAACAGTCAACAGAAGGCGACAGAGATTTATCTTTTGTCTTCATCATGCAGTTTATTCTTATGGCAATCAAAGAATGTAAAAATCGCAACGTGATAGTTAATAATAACGAAGGCGTACTGGATTGTGAATTCGGTAGAAAAAATATTGCGGGTTAATAATGAGAAATCGAGGTAGACTGGCTTTGCTCCGAGGTCATTCCCTATTTCATTTCCAATATGTACAGCTAATGAACCCCCACCCCCCCACACACACAAAGAATTGATAGACGCCTACATGAGAAGTGTGCTTGCATTGTGCGAATTTCATAATATTTTTATTATTAATATCCATGTAATATTTGAATTTACTGAAAACACATACATTATTATAACAGGTTATTGTTGCTGATATAGGTGTAGGTACAGACATATAATCGTCTCCGACACTTCCCTGTCTAGCCTTTCCATTCTTTTTTTTCTTTCCATCACTTGCTTTCATTTGCAAATGAATACTGGCACTGCCGCTTCGAGACATTTATGGAAAAATCTAGCGAAATTTTGAAAAATAGGAAGATGTAGTTTCCATGTGCTGTCATTCTATTCATTGTCACTATCATCTTTATTACTTTGCACACTTTTATGCATCTGCAACTACATGCCTTTACCTTGCCTCCATCCTCTTCTTCACTTTAGGAGAAGTTCATTTTTTGAAAGCTAAATATACCCCGAACCGACTATCTTAATAGTAGTTTGTAGATTTATGGGAGGAAAAGTGAAGTCATCGTGGGGCATAACTAAACTGAGCGATTCGTTACATTCATGGATTCTTATTTTTATTAGCATGTGTAAGGTTTCAAGTCTGAATGTTAAGTTGGTCGATAGGTTGTGAAGGAGAAAAGTGAATGGTTATCTACGACGACACTATATTAAGCATGAGACGTGACAGGGTAAAGCACGGAAACAAGTGCATATTCTCTATGTAATAGAAATGTGGAACTGTTTTAACCTTCAAAATCAGTATGACATTTGACAGTGTGTAGAACTATAATAAAAAATATGGAAAGGTAAATTTGCTGGGGAATTTACCATTTTTATGGGCTTTTAAGAGATGATTTTTTTTAAACATGACATTGAAAATGCTGAAAGAGTTTTCAAATCAACGTAACGCTTATTGAGTTTTTTCTTGGGTATGAGTGTTTCATTGTCTCAAAACGAAGCGGAGATGATGAAAGTACAAATTATGTCATTCTGTAGCAAAAAGCGCAAGAAAACGTATAGTTTATTACTAAAAATAGGGATTACTAAACGGTTTTACATTTCATAATACTTTTAAAACGCTAATATAATTCGGAAGTGAGAAGGAAATGTTTAGGCAACATAAATAAATTGGTAAATTTCAGTAATGCATTTAGGAATAATTGTCAATTGCTAATAGAGAATACAATGATGGAAATAATAGTTATCTTGAGCGATGGCATTAGTATCATTGTAAATGTTTCATGTACTACTTCATAGAAAGACTGAAAGCTTAAAAGCATACCTAAAAGGTTTTTTAGACAGCAAATTAGAAAGCTGGAACTTTTCACTAGAATGGGGAGGAAGGATGTTTCACTGGTAATTGTGAGTGAGGCAGGCCAGGGCCAGACCAGAGTTTACTTTTTGCAGAGTTGTTCATTCAGTCAATGTTTTTTCCAGGAAACTAGAATTGAATAAGTTTTATTTCTGTCAAAAAGTAAAAGAGCCACTGCTGTTAGAAAATTTACAGCGCACATGGCACTGACATGTGAATTCGGAGGGTAGGGAAAACTCTAAAAACGTGAAAAAGTAACTTAACGCCAAATTTTTATTGACTTGAATGAAACGACTTGACTGATTGTCGAGTTCAAGTTTAAAATGTTGAGTCGAGTAGAAAAGTGAGATGGATAGATGAAAGTATGTTGCTTTTTAGCTAGACAGAAGTAAATTGGCGACTAATATAAATGGTATTTGTCTTTCTGTGCATAAATTGAAATTTGCTTACGTATCACGTTTTTTATCTAGACGATTTGGAAGTTATACTGATACACAAACATACGTAAGCACAAAAAAGCCAAACATTTGAACTACAATTGTTTCTTAAAGAACATAATCGGGAATACGTCATTGAAAAAACAATTTTACGAATAATTCAAAGTATTATTAAGACGATGAACTTGTGGATAAGTAATACTGGTTTGGATTACAAACAAACTATTCGTCGACAGTTAGTATCTCATTTCAAGATATTATAGATATACAATTACTAATGTATGCACATTAGAATTAATCAAAAAATACTCATCCATCATTCCATAACGTAGACTTAGGCAGACATGAAAAACGGACAATAGCATAACATGCTATTTTCAATCCCAATTTTTCATCAGACAAAGAAAACAAATGTTAATTTGTTATTCATTGCGGTGGTTGACAAAAAGGCTAGAAAAATTAAATCTAAACTAAAAGTAGTCACTTTTTTTAATTTTCGCTTCAATGGAAATACTGATATTTTTGCAGCTGCTAAAATATTTGCAGTTTATTGACTTTCAGATGCCTACTTAGAATGCCAAGATCAAGAAAATTACAAAAACTCTTACAGACAGTCAAGTTATTAATGTTTATTTTTAGTTCCAATAATGCGTTTTACCCATTTGTTTTAACTTGTTCAGTCAGTTAGTTATTCAATTATCTACCGCTTGGTTAGGGTTTAAAGTTTTAAGGAGTTTTTACGTGCATGCGACATGCATTTTATATTTTTGAGTCATTTCACAGAAGATTAATAATTATTTCATTTTTATGTCTCTACTTTGCGCAGGCTGTGAATTAGTAGCCCATTTAGAAATCGTAAAACTTTATTACTACGGAAGACATTATTTTTACATCTTGCATCTTCGATATTTCAATGAGAAATATCCATGCAAATATGTATATATCGTTGATACGTACAAGTTTCGCATACCACCATGGACAGTTTTTTTGTGTGAAGGACACAAACAGGCCGATACACACGCAGGAAGTATCCAGGAACACGTCAGAACATACAAGTGAACAAGGAGTGATAATCAATACCTAGTTATCTTAAATCAGCAGAAATATTTTTAGTATGGTTGTTAAAATGCAGAGGGTTACATATATACCTATATACATGCAGCTCTAATCATTGAAGCAAGGTCCGAAAAATGCGTATTTTTAATATGTACATTGGATTTCAAAGATATTAAAGTGAAAATTCATTTATGATCTTGATGCGACAATCGGTGTTTAAACCTATAGGAATACGTATTTATCCACAAACAGTTTGT
This sequence comes from Entomobrya multifasciata, assembly GCA_034693345.1. Lineage (NCBI taxonomy): Eukaryota > Metazoa > Arthropoda > Collembola > Entomobryomorpha > Entomobryidae > Entomobrya > Entomobrya multifasciata. The sequence goes on from JAQFXM010008054.1 coordinate 4,393, forward strand.
GTTCATTTCTAATGACAAAATCAGTGTAATAAATGGCCATATTATATTGAAAATCTTAATGTGACTTATGATTGTAAGGTGATTGAGAATCATCGCAAAGTGTAATATGAATGCTGAGCTTAAACTGATTACTACAAAATTCATACCAATTGTAATTCTTGAATGCAGTAGAAAAAGTTTTGTTAGAATTTTATATTTATGCCATCTATATAGTGAAATTTCCAGAAAAAAGTTAAAACAGCTTAGTTTTCATGGAAAGAGACCTAAAGAAAGAATAAGACCTTATAATGTAAGTAGTACAAGGACTGATTCTGTCTTATTTGCATGTTCACAAATTGTATGTATACATATATACTACCCTAATGGTTTTCCAAAGGTTATATTTATATTGTGTACACATGTATGCAGAAATATTATATGTATTAGTGTAAAAACATACATACATGCATATATGTAACTTCATGTTGTCTTATCATTATCAATGGCAGCAGCGTTTACTTAAGGAAAACTTGTGGCTTTTTGTGGTTGGCTCGTTGGCTGCCACTCATCCTATTTGTGGCTTGTTAGCAAGTTTATCTAAAATATTCAGCGAAAGCAGCAGCATAAGCATCCCGGCGACGACGTCGATAGCAGAACAAAGGCGTTACCACCAATGAAAAACAGAATATTTTGCCTCTTGAATTGTATCTATAATGGTATGAACACGCTACTGGCATGATAAAAGGTGAAAGGAAATGAACAAAGCTTCAATGTGTTGGAGAAAATATCTATATATAGCAAAGCAAAAAAACGGGAAAGTGAAAGCAGCAATATTTGTGTTTGCATGTTGAAAAATAGCTTTGAATCAAATACTAGTATACATTCATATATCACTATCAGTGATCACAATCTGCTTTCACTGTCATTGTCACTACATGTGCTGCACATCTTGTTTCTGCAGGTATAAGTGTATTTTGACACGGGAATTTCATTGTTTGAGGCAGCTATTGATATTGAGTTACAGTCTGAAGGATTGGGTTTATATTTAGAACAAAGGAAAATTTAAAAGTATTTACTTAATAGTTGCATTTCTTTTAATCACTAAATATTGATTGAGATGTTCAATGTTCAATATTTAAATAGGTATACTTTCATAAATGACGCAAGATCAACTTCTGAATAGCTTTGACCCATAAAAAGCTACTCTCTATCATTACAAGTAAAGTTGCATCTTTAAAATCTTCCAGTTACTTGGTTGAAATGCACTATTCATGTCAACCACAAATTTACGTCACTTATAGTATCGCTGTAGTTCAAAGCGCAGTGCATACTGTCAACTGTTTCTACTATCCGGCGAAAACCAAATACCAATGTACATACCTTGTCGTTGTACTTGTTGTTGTTTACCGATGGCGCACAACTGGTCACAGAGGTTGGCTTTTATCTTTTCAAAACATTTTAGTGATAAGTAAAATGCACAAGTTGTGACCAATTTTTATACTTCAATTTTCTACTAAAAGTCGCAAACGAGAGAAACTATTACTGTTAGTATAGCCTATTTACAGAGAGAAAATGGGGGATTTTAATGAATAAAGATACTTTTTATCAGTTGGTTTGTTTAATAGGGCTGTGAGTTGAAAGAGAAAAAAGGTGAAAATGTAATGAAAAAAGAAAGTTATCATTTGATATGGTTAGTTTTGCTTTGTTATCTTTCAAGGTTTTCATTCGCTTTAAATTACATACAAAAATAAAAACAAGAATGTCAATAAAAAAGGAAAAGGGAAAGTCGAGCAGAAAAATAAATGTAATCAAAACTCATGTTTCGATGTTGATGGTTATGGGGAATGAAATGCGATACAGCTTTCTTTTTGTAAATGCTCAAGAATGTACCTTCGTAATACATTAGATATTTCTTTCCTTAAAATGGAGTGATGATGATGGCTCGAATGTTCATGATCAATGATGTATGTATTCGGATTACACGGGGATGCAAGTTGGTAATGTCCTTTGATTCTACACATGAATAGAAATGAAAAAGGAAAATGTATTATTTGCCATTTTGCTATTTAGTATCATGGTAAAGTTGTCGAAAACTAATTGGGCAAAAGCGTTGTAGTAATATAATCTGTCTCGTCTTCTAGACTAGTGATGGTCAGCTTTTAATCTTTTTTGAGTCCAAAGGTAAGACAAAACTTACACAAAGGCAGTTTGCTTACACGCTTGCTTTATATGAACAAAGTAGCATTCATTGAACTCCTCCTCGTGTGCAAGTGGGATGCTAAGACCACGCTTAAATTTCGCTGAAGGATCTGTGGTGTTTGATGATCTTGCAATTGTTCTCATTCGTCCTTATATTCTTCTAAATGAAATTGCATCCTTTATCAGATATGTTTTCATGACAACGTCTTCTAATGTTAAAACTGCAGAAGTAGGAAATAAAATATTTCTGTCTTTCTATTACCTAACTTAAAGGGAAAAACTCCAAGAGGTTAACATGCGAACATAAACCTCACTTATTGCACTAAACTAAAATGGATTTACATCAAATACGGAAAAACTAATTTACTAATTGATTATTATATTGAAAAGGGCGGCACAGTAAAAATAATAACACTTACTTCTTATAGAGTAGGCACTGTTAATATATTATTTATGTATTTTGTATTTTTATAGTAATTAAAAATTACCAGAAATTAGAATTAAAATATAAATGTTTTTTCCTGGATAATAAAAATGTATCGAGTTGTTAACAATTATTCAAGATTTGTTTTTCGTCTATTGAGGGCACTCAAGGAAATGTATATGTATTTGTTTCCCTATATTAAATCCAATCAGCATAATGCAATGCCAGTAACCCATAAAATCTTGAGTTAACACAAAAATGTAATCAATATAGTTTTAGCAATAAAACATAAAACATAGTTTGTAACTTGTAATCATAAAATCAAACTTCCAAGGTTAATCCCTCGACCCACTTGACAGTTGGTGCATATTTTTATTTTTCCACCGTACTTTGTCATTTGTGTTCATGCTTAACCTATAATTGGTACATATTCCTACTGACGTGCACCAGTGACCTGAATGCCTTTTCTCGTTTTCCCTAATCAGATAGTTCTAAACTCACAAACATTGTATTACATATAAGGTCCTTTATCATCATGAGATACTTGTGAAGGATATAAAAATTGTGAAAGTTGTGCTGTTCTTTCTTTTTCTTCTGTTTGTCTATTGGCAAACATGGGATATTATGCATATTTTGCTTTCCCTTTTTTCCTGCTTAGAGAACAGGTGAAATGACAGCGTACAAAGTACACATATAGCACTACCGCCCACTCATATTGTGTCCAAGCTTAACTGTCAACTGGAAAGTTAAAAGAATTGGTGTTCTGGAATGTTAGAGAGATGATGATAGTAATGCCTGTCAGTTCCTCTTGACTGGCATGACAATCATGTCATCATGACTTTAGTTAAAACAGAATTTTATATGGAAACGGCTAGGAGACAAGTCAGATCATCACATTTCCACTTGATTAACTTTATCTTCTTCCCGTTTTTACGTTTGCTTTAGTTGAGTTGACACGAATTGACGCTTACTTCCACTTGAAGTCCTAGTTTTAACTTTGCTTATATTCACATGTATGTCATATATACCCACCTATCATCATATCATCAGCACCTTGTGTGAAAATGGGGTCACGGGGTGATTGCAGATCATCCATGAGCATGTCATTCACAGACATCGTGGGATTACTAAAGCTTACAAGGAATGTTTTAAAGAACGTAAAAAAATGACACAACCTAAAACAGTTATTACTTCATTCAATTACTCAAGTATTGCCACCTATAGTAACCTAAGTTATTAAAAAGCATATTTTTCTCCAGTCTAGTCTGAAGCCACATACCAAAAGAATTAAAGTGAAGTATAAAAATAACACGCAGTTTAATTATGAATGACCCATGACATTACTGGAATAACTGACCCCTGTCTCAAATCATATGGATACATGAGTTATTCTTTGCCACTTATACATATATTATGACTATGACCATGATAATCTATAACACTTTTACATTGCTTTCCTTTTCTATTCAACATTCTTTATGGATTTTCCATGACATGACCAAGCTATTATTACTTATTTTCGTAATGACATTAATAATCAAATTATGACTAAATAAAAAATAAATATGAAATACCATTATAATTAAATACAATTACATACATTTCTCGTGGACAATGAGCCTTTGTTGTTTACTCAGTAAACACATTTTTTGGAAGATGAACAGAGGCCTTGAAAAAAAGTATACACTTAACTAGATAAATTAAATAGACAGGTGTAGAGAAATGTGAATTCAAGTTGATGTCATGCTTTTTTGTAGACATGTGCCTATGAAGGCCTCGCTTTCACTGTGGTTGTTTTTTCAGTTATTTTCCAGACTGCTGTGGTTCGGTTTTGATGTAGAACTTTTTTCCGCGGAACTGCCATTTTCGAAATTTCTCTAGAGATATGAATTTCTGCTTACGAAAATGGTGGTATTTTATTTCATTTGTCTTCTGCCAATAGCGTTTTTGGGAAAGATAAATGATGCATCGATGATGTGCATATGTTATTTTTAGTTCTTTGAAAGAGAAATACAAAGAAAATAAAATTACGATGAATGCAGCGCAAAATTTACATTTACCAATAAGTTAGTTGAAACTTGAAATTGTTTGCAAATTGAATAAAAAAATAAAAATCAATCTTTCCACTCTCAACTGCAAATATGATTTTTATGCAAGGTAGACATCTCCATTTTTCATCTTCTGCACCTGAAAAGTTTCCAAGCAAACTTTTTTTTTGTGAAATCTTGAATAGGTAATAATGAATACAAATGGTTATGTGTAAAGCAAATATAGCGCTTACAATTGACCGTCAAATATGCACTTTCATTTTTTCGATGTACTTTTAAAAGCAAAAAAAAAAAACTTTTCTGCTGCTTTTGTCGCTGAATCTAAAAATGTATCACTACTGTTGATTGAAGGTGAATAGCTATAGCATAGCTGATAACTAATTTGATTAAGATTGCTTCGTATTGCACGGTTGCCACTGTTGCCAGTATTTGCTCTTGAATCTTCAATATTGTGGCCAGTGAAACTGCCACATCTGCTCTCTTAACATTGTAATGTGTAGACCGCCATTTCGAGTGTTTCCTGATAACCGTTAATAATTGTGTGTATGTGAAATGTATGTCTGTGTTGTATTTACGGCTTAGCCTTCGTGGTAAGCAACAAGTTGTACCCTCCTCCTCTTTTCCAACCCAAGCTTCCAGCTTGTTATCTCCCCTTACCTTCTTCCTTTTTCTTGTGTGCACTTTGCACAGAGAAGTCAGATCTCCGAGAGCCGACCCTGAGTGAGGAGCTCAAAAGTTTCCTTTAGCTGGCCTTGAGCTGGGTGCTCAAGAGCCAGCAGTCCAGTCAGTCTAGTTGACTAATTCCTTTCCTTTTTTCCTTCTCCCAAAAAGTTCCCTTCCCTGTAACTTTAGGAGAACCTTAGATTTCCGAGTCTTTCTTTAATTTAAATAAAAATCGTAGTCTACAATTAAATCAAGCCCTGTAGTTTCTACGTCCACATTATTGAGTTTACCCGTCAAGTCCATCCACCACTACTTCAGCGTTGTCTTTAATTTACCTTCTTCTCATTGTTTCGGTTTCCTTTCGCTAACCGACAACAATATTAATGTATTACATCCATATATACCCATATGCACACATGTATTTATCCATGGAGTACTTTATAAATTATTGAGAATTCCTCATTTTACTAGAACCTTCCCCTAGTAGTTATAAAAAATGTAGAAGGAATAAAGAAGACATATTATTTATCGGGAGAAAGAGAAAAAATTGGGTTTCAATATAATATTTTTTGTTGTAAAAGGTAAAGTGGATTAGAAGGATGTTGACAAATACTATAAGGAAGTAGTGTGTTATGGCCATGATATGTTATGCTGTCATTTAACATTTAAATAAAAACTGAGATTAGTGTAAATGAATTGTGAAATTGGTAGTTAACGAAATTAAAATCTTAGTATTTTTATCAGTAAATAGCAGCAGTAATATACGCTTACAAAATACGCTTTGATTTACCCAATTTTGTTGATAAAACGGACTCAATAATTAACATAACATTCTTCACATATTTCTTTGCTTACTTTCGACGTCAAATTATACAATACAATTTGTACCAACATTTACGAATACGTAGATTCGTTAGTCGCATTGACGTTTACGTTGAAAATTAAGATCTATAGATTCAAGTTGCGGAAGTTTAGACAAGCTTTAAAAAACAACAATACTGCTAGCATATAAAATTCGGATTATTCCGAATTTAGTTCCAACTAAAGAAAAAAATAGTAAATTTTCGATCTGATAAATGCTCTGATAGTACAATATTCTAAAGATTGCATTCTAAACCGCGCTACTTAATACAACAAATGACACAAAGAACAATTGGACCCATTTTCGCTTTCCTGTTTTCTCTCTTTCATCATCTTACATTAGTCTGATGTCCAAGAACAATTATTCATCGTGTTTACCTTTGTTTTTATGAAATAAAAGTCAACATTATATTTATGTACATGATTTTTCTATAAAATGCATCGTAAGTTTTAAAAGAGTTGAAAAGAATATAAAATACAGCATAATTTTCTTTGGATTACTTAAATTATTTATTTTACTTCTGCGAAGAATATATGAATATAC
>JAQFXM010008055.1:0-11109 GCA_034693345.1 Entomobrya multifasciata
ACCAATCACAAGCTATCACGTGATTTGCACTGAGCTAAAAATTATGAATTGAACCGCCATCGATGGGAAAGTAAATACAGCCGTAATAATTTGATACATATATGTCACATAAATAGTAGTAGAGCATAAGTAAGTATTTTAGTTGTGGTGAATCACAAACGAATGCGGGCGACGAATTCTCCACGTTTCTGTTACAAATCGGAACAAATTCCAATGATTAAACTAGATATTATTATTTTGTGTCTAATGTAGACAGATCGTGAGTCATAAGGCATACTTGTTTCAATCAAAAAATTTCATTTCATGTCTTCCAGCCTTGGTATCAAATGAGACACTTAATAAAAATGGGGAAAGTAAATCATGTTTTACTTGCATTTAAGCTACAAAAAGGGTTTTATTTTTTTATTTCCCGTATTTGCTGTGAAAATATTTCAGCGAATTGAGAGTTGAGAAGAAAATTAATCGATGTATCTCTATCGGATCCAGGAAAATGTGGTATTATTTAACCAAAAAAAAGATCAAAGTTAAGCAAATAACATGCCAATTTGACAAATATTGAGACTATCGGTTATACTTTGAAAAGGATTTGTAACAACAACAAATTAAATCAGTTGTACTAGAAATCGTTTCTTGTCATTTATTGTAACCAAGCGTACAGGCATGCAATATTAAGCTCATTCAATCCAGAGTGATGTATATTTGGTTAAGTATAAATGACATGAAATTCTCCCGGTGACTTGAAAATTTATGTTTCAAATTGACATGACTTCCCAAAATCCGTATTCAATTTTTAGTATGCATGTTAAATGATTAAAACTAACTAAACTATTTATATTTTTGAAAGTAACAACATTACTTTAACCAGTCTCTAATTACCCCATTTGTGGAGTCAAATATTTCGTTTCTGTATCTATTCTCCGTAAACGCGAATGGAAGCAGATACGACTGCTCCGACATCTGAAACGAAACTAAAAGAAAGTCGAGAAAGCAATGGTGTTTTACCTGTGTTTTCGATAAAACCTGTGCATGTTCTTTTCCTGTAAAAGATATGTGTATGCCGTGTATGCTGAGATGAAAATATAGTACGTAAGCATCTGCAAGTCTATACTACAGTGCTCTACACTGCAGCATATAGAGTCTGTTCTCTATATCAATATATTACACATATTTAATGCCCTGTGTTGAAATATGAGATGATCTAGTGAAAACATCTTGGAAGTCATATATACTTTTTTTTAAATATTAGCGCCACTCTATCAGTAAAAGATATCTGCAGCCTAGATGTTTTAATACGTATACTATATTTTTAATTCGTGCAAACCCTTGTGTAAAGTCAACTCTCGCCGGAAAATAATTGATATTACGTTATTCCGCGTTTTATACTAGAAACATTAAGAGATAACATTAAAACATATTCATCGAATAGAATCCTTGTCTATTTTTTCACTTATGCATACTGTTTTTTTTAAATATTTGTATTCCTTGCACTTTGTTGTGTAATAATTTGTAGAACATGAGATTGTAAGTTTACGCTTTGTTGGTTTCCAAAAAAATGTACAAAATAAATTAAGGAAAGAGGTACCTGTCCAAACGATGTTTTTAACTGATCACTTTGATTAAATTGCTAATTTCAAGCTGATTTTACTATTAATTATTACTTTTACTTATCATTTATTTATCAATACATTCAAAGGTGAGTTAAATAAGTAATTACTTATTTTTGCAGCAATATTTGACAAGAACATGTGTACGTATGCATGTCCATATCTATGAACTATACTTTTTATATTTTCACATCATTCCACAACATCGCATAAATTTAAATATCCGGAAAGTATTTTACGTTAAATCTAGTATAGCAATCACTACAACTTTAATGGTTGCTTTCATTGCATTTCTATTGATCCAGAATTTCATTAGAAACCATACCAAAATTTCTTTGCCAAATACAATGCAATCCAAACACAAAAGACTCATCCAAAGGTAAAATATAACCATCACGTTGTCTTGCATGCTTAAACTTTTTACCGGATGCTTGTTCTTTTTTGCTCCTAAAATAGTATCATTATAAGTTAGAATTCTCAAAGTCCATTTACTCCATAAATCCATAATTCCAGACTGAAGAAACGAATGAACTCTTATAATAAACTGAACTGAATCTACAGGAACCTTCTCAAATCTCCATGTTGTAACTGTAGGAGCTAAGGTTTCTTTGCTCAAAGACAAACTATCCATCAACTTGCTTTCACCAGTTTCGAGCTTGTCCCTAAGTTGACTATGAATAGAAAATGAATTCTCATAAAAGCTAATAGCCAACGACCGTATTAACTTTAAACTTGCCTATTTCTTTAGCATTTAATTGTACCTAAACTGTATTTACTGTATTTTCTTTATTCGAATATAATTGATATGAATCTGACGATAAGAAAATGTTTTCAATATACACCGATTTTATACATTTTCCACCTTCACGTAAAGACTTGAGAAAACTGACTGAAGTAAAGCGTAGAAAGAATTAGTGTTTACTTGTTTTTTTCCTTCCTACTTCACAAATAGAAAGGATTTGATCCATCATGTTCCAAATCCACATTTTGGTTTACATTTTGATTATACAAATCGATCAATACATTTATTCAAAGCTTGCACAAATATTTCCGCTTATATGAAATTTTTTATTTGGTACAAACATGCTATGCTTTTAAAATCATTAACGTAGCTAAAACTCGATTTATGAGTTGAATGAAGTTGAAATGTAATTTTCTAGAGAGTAAATTTTCGATCCAAAATTAAAGTTCGCAACTAAGTATACATGAATTTACAAAGTACATTTTACAAGCAAATTGTGATATTCTGGAAACCAACACTATTAGAATTAATTTGTTTCTATAAAACCACTCGAGTAAGTCTTCCTGTTGGTTAAAACACTCAAGGGCTTAATTCCTATTTTCACAGGAACAAAAAACATATTTTTCTTCCAACGCTACAAACAATTTTGTAATTAATAGTTGACACAACAAATAGTTTACATCTAAAATTAAATGGTCACAATGTGAACACGAACTATGTATGTAGCAATCTGGTTATACATCAAAGTGGATATCAACGACGATTTTCCAGCTGCAATTTTGTCTTTGTACGACTATTGAATAGTATGTCTTTGTAACTATAGAAACATGTATTTGTTTTATCCTTTCCAAATTTTTAAAAGTTTTACTGAATTGTTTACAAGTACTTACACGACAGAATGTAAACTCTAATTAAATGCCTACTTGTTATATATATTATGAAGCTCAACATGTTTAAATGGTCCACAATAATCCCTCGACAAAAACGTTATGTTTTAAACGATATAACTAATATAATTACTACTATGCAGACTGATCTTATAAATCATTTACGTACTTTTAGATCAGACGAGTGTGTATTAAAACTTTGCAAATAAAATTGCACAAGAGAGGATGCTGTAAGATGAAATTCATATTCAGTTTCGTGGATCAACTTTAAATTCGATTACAGCTAGTTTAGCTTTTCAGCTAATATTTTTTTAAGTTAATCTGTAATTTGGTTTAAATATCCAGTTTAGCTATCCAACGTACTGGCTACTGTTAAGGCATCCGGTGTCTTTTTTGCCTGTCATCTTTCAGCTCAGACATCGAAAGACAGACTGGAAGAAAGTGGAGAAAGCATCAGAGTTTTTTGCCTACTATTGCACTGCTTTATGTTGCTAAATTACTTTTTACATTTTAGTAGCGGCAAGTTTTTTTAATTCGGGGAAACTTGAGATTGGATATGTGTTCCTAGTCGTCAGAAAATATCCATTGAAAACACAGAAGCATATCAAAGAATTACAAAGTAAAGCAAATGTTTAAAGTTGTAGCTTTAATAAAACAAAGAATCTTTATAAAGCCATGGTTAGCATTTAAATTACTAATAACAAATGAATTATTTCTATTACAGTTCATGATAATGAGGTAAAAGCTACCAAATGTATTGCTATTTTGCATAAATTTATGTTACGAATTTATCTACAGAACTGTATTTTTGATTCTTCGACAAATGCAAATTAAAAACAATTTATTTCGCAGTTTAACTTCAAATGGTTGTAACAAAACTAATGAATTAATAACTTAGCCTTAAACTATACTTTACACTTATCTTACTTTAAAAGCAAATAAATAAAAACTTTTTAAAATAGTAAAAAATTTAATCGTTTTTCACTTCTAATTTCGTTATTTGCCATTACTACACTTACATGTATTCCCCTTTTCAAAACCAACTGCAATTCTGCATGTTTTTTGACGAAAGCATTTAAAATGTCTCTACTCTTAATTAATTAATTAATTCTTGAAATAAATGTGTACCCAAATTCACGAAAACGACAAGTGTTGGAAAATTGCCTAATAAAGATTGAGAATAGCATCCATACTTTTAAAAGTTACGTATGTGTACGTCGATAATTATACAACAGACAGATAGTCAGTTTTTGACACATTTGGTACACATATGCTTCAAGTAAACTTCAATGCGCGCTTATATAGTTTGAGTTGTTATGACGTTGAGAATAAAATTCATGATTAGTATTTACGTAATATTTTGAACGAATGTTTCCGTTTGTGATAATTATGTTACTGCAATATACTCTCACGGATGCAATTTGCATTGCTTGATACACAAAATAAAATAGAACGATATCTTCGTATGACGGCTTTTGCGAAGGGGATTTCCTTGAGTCAAAAAACATATCAAAAATAAATACACCATTATGTAGCAAACCTGAAAAAATCTGTGTTTTGATTTTTAGTGGCATTTTTGGCATTTTCAGCTCCCGAATATTAGTTGCTGAGCTTAGTTTCCATTTACGAGCTGACTGTGACAAAGTGAATAGCATAACAACTTCACAGATAGACGCTGGAAAATCAAATTAGCATTCGATGATTATTAAAGAAAATCTTAGCTGCTACCCAAAATAAGGTCTTTCTGGTAAAATAATAACTACACCATGAACCAAATTTTGAAGTGGTTTTATTTATTGGTAGTACGAAAAAACCATAAATTATGCATAACGGAAAAGGAGAGTTTAACTTTTCCAAATTGCTGTTCTTTCAAATTCATGAAAATGCTTAAAAGTTGGGATATTATTGGATTTTTTTTTGTAAAAAATTAGTAAAGCATATCCTTCCTTCGAATAATTCCGAAACAATATTTCGTTTTTGAAAAATAATACAAAGTTTTATGTTTTTACGTACAGTACAGTATGTTTTACCTATCTGTTGATTTAACTTATATTTTTACTTTTATTTTAAGATCTAACAATCATGTAGGATACTATCTCCGACCGTACCGAAGTTATTGAGACCAAGTTAGCACCGTCTCTAACCCTTCCTATCTCACTAGTTGAAGCTAAATCTTCGTCGTCGTAGTAACCACATCCTGTAGTAGAATATAGTGATACATCTTCATTATAGGCCTGAGAAGCATTACCATTAATGTTCAATTGTAAAGTGTAGGGGTAATAAGAAACAGACCACAAATCACAGAGATTGTAACAACATGTGTTACTTACAAAATGATACTTATCATTGTGATTGGCTTCCAAGAACTTTACATCAATAAAATTGCTATTAGGCAGTACGTAATGAACTTTAAATGAGCAAACTGGAAATCTGTTTTTCCAGTCATTGAGCTTCACTAAAGTTGTCGCCGAATCGAATAGGTATTCGCCCACCACGTAGTCCCCTTCACATCTCTCCATAGCAAAAGTTTCAACTTTGTAGCCACAGTTCGACGACTCTTTATGTAAGTTTAATACTGTAGAATTTGCGGAGTCTATATTGTGACAGATTTTATCTACATGTTCGTCAACATAATGATTTGTATTTCTACCTAGAAAAGTTTAAGATAAAATAATGTTTATAAAATTATTATTATTACTTAATTTAGGACTGGGCAATTATCAATGTCGTCAAATTTTTGACGTACTTTCTTCTGTAAAAGAAATTTTGCCACAATTCTGTATTCTAGCAACGTTGATCCCATGACTTTTATTTTGCCTTTGAAAAGGAAAAGCTTCTTATCCCCAATGTAAGAGAATGACTATTATCCAACTAATGCTCTTCATTTTAAAATAAAACGATTTTATAGCAGATTAAATATCACCATGAATATTTTTTCCAATTTATTGACTTAAAAACGTTGTTTCACAAATCGGATCTTTTACGTTAAGTTATTTTGATGACTAAATTGTAGATAGCTCACATTTTACTGTATTTATATTCATTTTTTACAGTATTTATATTCAATTTTTACAGTCCAATTGAACTTCTCATCATTATCTTTACTTTTATGTTTTTAGCAACTGTAATGTTTATAAAAACACGATAAAGTATCTGAACAAATGTTTGCATTCCATCGGGAGAATTCATTTTAATCAAAAAGAAAAGGGATTTTCTTTGTTAAAAAGAAACTGAACATATTCATGATTACTTAGCAAAACTTGGTAATGTCTAGTTGTCCTGCTTTTTGCTGTCAATAAGTTTACTAATAAAAAGCAAGAAAATAAGAGTTTTTTTTGACATTGTTGGAATTTTAAAGGAAATGATGTCATGTGTGACTGAAAAATAAAACTAACTGCTGATAAGATATACATCCTGTTATTGCTTTACGTTTTCATATTTTATTTATAAGGCAAACATTTAGATCCGAAAGCATAAGTTTTATTTTAGTGTATCAAGTATGAAAATTGAAAATGAGATTAATATGCTAGTATTTCCCAGTTTATAACATTGAACTAGTTACTACGGAGCTCTTGTGATTTAGGATTTGGACATTGATGATTGGTTTTACGTATTTAATTTTTATTGGCGTACTTATTTAATAAAAAATATCAGAATTAGTATTTCAGCAGGCTAATAGCTCAGGACCACAATTTCACGTCGAGAAAAGTTTTTACGGCCGCTTTAACAAAAACTAATGTAAAGATTGAATTTAACTTTATGAAAAAGCAATACGATTTCTAATTTGAACTTCCCCTTGTGTCTGAAAGATCTGATTAATAGTAACTTGTTATTTTTACGAATGCGATAAATAAATAAATAAATAAATAAATAATTGAATTTTGAAATTATTGTTTTTATTTCTAACTGTAGCTGATAATTCGTTTTAAATATAAGTAAATGCATCGTATTATTTAAGTAATTCCAAAAGTAAACACTATATACAACCAATGCAAACATAATATACGAGATTACTACGAAGCCTCATCGCTTTTATGGTACACAAAATATAGATAACTTGTTTTGAGCAGCACGGAACCAATACCCATTGCTGCATAAATTTGTATGAAAATCATCTACCCAAAAAACAAATAAGCGTTTATCAATCCAACCAAAAAATGTTAATTCTCTCTTTTTTCCTTCAGTATATATGAATCAAGCTCGGATAATTACTTGTTTTTATTTAATGCACATATTTCTACACTATAGCGGTTACATCCACGGCTTAAAAGAGATTTAAATTATAAACTCAATCCTTAAAAAGTTAAACTCGCTTATTCGTTAACGTTTCCTCAAAACCTGTCAACAAAATAAGGAAACTGAAATATATGTAGATTGGATTTTTCATTCGAAGTAAAAACCAGGTAAAATATATTCAAAATTAACAGTTTAGAATGGCCACAGCGGAGTGTTACTTTGTGCAACAATAATATAACAATAAATATAACAAATATGAACGAGGATTAGTTGCGTCTTCAATACTCGTTACACATAAATTATCTCAGCTTACCCGAGCCTACTTTAGGCATTTTTAGAACTTTGAAAGCAGGATATATGTTTATCATGCGTAATAATTCCCAGTTCTTCTTGAAGTGCAAAACGTTTTCTAGCCAGAACCTAACTTTATTTTTCTTTCATTAATGTTTGCAGTTTGCTATGTGTGCTCATTCCAAATGTGCTTCCTTTTACTAGGTGATATGTACTTCTCTACACAAAAAAGTGATAATTTATTAACACGTCAACGAATATTTTTATGACAATTGTATGAACTGATTTCAACTGACCATTCACGATAAACACCATTTTCTGTTCAATATCATAACATTATAAACTATATCATGTTTCTTAAACTCGGTAATGTTGAAGGCAATTAGCATTTAAGACGAACTAGTTAAAATATACTTTACTGCAACACAAATGTAATAAAATTAACTGGTAAAGTTTTTATCTTAAATTTTGCACTAATGGCCAGCTTAAAATTGTGATTGTTGTGTTTGCGTTATATTCACGCCAAGCATTCTATAAAAAAAATTTATGGCTCATATTGATTGAATTACTTATTTATTTGAGCGAATTCGGCAAGTCTATCATTTATTTTTTAAGACGGTATCTACAGTCGAAAAAAGAATGTATTTTTATGATTAAATTTATGAAGCATACTGAATTTATTCGACATAATGATTGAGAATGCTGTTGAGCCAATCAAATTATGAGAAAAATGAGTCAACTGGATGTTTTTTAAGATTGGTCATTAATTTTTTAGTATCCAAAATCTTGTCTTGGAAAATGACAATTAACAGCATGGAGGATAGCACGGGCTAAATGCTAAACAAAATTTTAAAACAATTTTTAATTCATTATAGCTCAACTATTTAAACTACCAAACACCCGCTGTTTAATTTCATGTTGAAAACTTATTTTTTGACAGCAAAGCCAAGCTCCGTAACATACAAGCATTTTTACATGCATGATGCGCATACATACATACATTATTTTTCCACGTATTTCGCTATGTACAAAGTACCCAAAATGTTTTCAATTCAGTACCCCTTACCAGTTTTGAAAAGCAAAGAGAATAAATGTCGTGGTGAAAAGGACATGACATACACATTTATGTAAAACCAAAAAAGTATTTTGAATCAAAACTAAATCGTCCACTAACTCATATATGTGCATACATGCATGTGAACAATGTTGAATGTGAAGCGTGAAGTGAACACATACTATCGTAAAATTGTAATGCTGGACTTTTAATCATGTGAAGCAAGCCTTGCCGATACGAATGCTTGTAATTACTTCCTTGAAAGATCTTATTTTAGTGTTATGCAGCGCTGTACACCAAATTTCCAAGTTGAGTTTTTTCATTACCTTGCTTGTTCCAAGGCATGCACATGCACATACTACCATCATAAAATAATTCCTAATATTTACCTCAAAACTAATGCAATGAAACCTTCCCCGAATATTGTGGACGGATGTATGTATGTAGTATGTACCACTACTTATCAGTAACTTGGCACCTTGCTTTTTTTCTAAATTTACTGACTTTGAATTTTTCATAAAACTAATTTCTGTGGACATGAAGTTTGAAATAGCCGGTAATCAAATTTTTAATGTACATCAAAAAATGAATGTAATTTAAAAATAGAAAATACAACACAGCAACGACCATGGATAAGCCCTTAACTTACTAATACTATGAACCATACAAATGCTCAGCATTTACCTTTTCGTACTCAAGTACGGAAATTTACTGCAACGATTACAAATTTAAAACCATCAATAAAATATGCTGCATTGTTTATTTTTCCCTTCGAAAGAATACATCTTTGATCTTTTTTCGGGTCGAGACTGGAAAACGGTCGGTCGAATTTGTTGTCTGCCAGGCAGTATCCTTACTACATGACAAGGATTATTACAAGTGGTTGCATGTGCATAAGATAGCGGGAAAAGTTATGCATTTCAATACCGTATATATACCGTCCATCCAATACATTAAACTAAATTCTTCGTGTTTCTATGATATCTTGAAATTAAATACATGAAAAGGGGCATTCTGTCTGAGTTTATACATAGCAGCACTTAAGTCTACTTTTTCTGAATGTGAATGCATACGTACGTGGTTATGCAGGTTCATTTATAACTCGAAATTTAACAGTTTCTGTTTTCTTATGGCATTTCGAGTTTTTTTTAAATTTAAGGTCCTTGCAAAAGTTGTTTTCTGTGCAGTGTAAATGAAAAGTCCGAAGATACTACTATTGTTCATTTAATTTGTTGTTGTTTCTTTAATGAATACTGAGCAATATAAGTCTCTGATAACTTGTAGAAACAATTTATACACCAATAAAGTTATCTAATTTATTAACGTTACTATAGACCTTTCTCACTGAAAATCTACTAGTATCAAATCACCATCACAAACTGCACAAAATGAAGTTTTTTGTGCTTTTATTTATTGTGGCAACCGCTGAATGCCTCCACCTTCAGCTCTTCAATCAAAGCAACTATAGAAGTAAGTTATTCGTCTAAAATGTTTTTTTTACATTTTAATTGCTAGTTCTGTATTTAATTGTTTTGGAAACTATATTTTTTTTGTAGATTTTACAAGGGAATTCATCCTCAATGCCACAGAAGAAAAATCCTGTGTCAAAGTTGTGGGTCCAGATCAACTCAATCTGAACATGGAAACTGCCATGTCAATTAAAACTGACAAATGTGTAATGTTGTATCAATCGCATGCCTGTATTGCCAATGCTTGGAGCTGGCGGATTGATAAGGACACTCCCACAATAGATCAAGATACTATTACCACTGCGCTTAACCCGTCCAAGGGCTTTGCTATCGGTGCCTTTCACGTTTGTAGCCAGAAGTTAGGGGGCGGTCCCTTGCTTGATGTTGACTTATACTCAATGCCTATGACGAGTGGTGAGGTATTGGCTAAATATAGAAATCTATGCGGATGTCAAAACATTCCATATTCATTAACCGAAGGGGACTCACAGTTTAACTCACTTACCAACTACGGAAATGGGCTTGCGATTTTTGAAAAGGAGCATTGCGAACCTCCATATGTCTACGTTCCCCCTGGCACAACTATACTATCGAACTATCTTACAAATAATAGCCATATTGATGAGGATTTTATGGATTTCGTAAGATATACTGATCCTAATTTGAATTTGACTTTCTACAAATATCTTAAGAATCATGGTTTACCGACGCCACCCAAAGTGCATTCATTTTATCCTATGGGGACACTTAATTGTGCAAAGTAAGTGCTTACCTTATAAATGATATGTAAAATGTTGCCATAATGTTTGTGACTAAATGTACTTTT
>JAQFXM010008056.1:0-11109 GCA_034693345.1 Entomobrya multifasciata
GGGATTCCGTGTGGGTTTTGTGATTTTTTTTCAAATAGTTTTTCATTCTGCACAGGATTGCGCAAGAGTTGGTCTTTTAGGGGTACGAGATTGCATGTTTGAGGTTGAGAGTTTGAGAGTCTTGAGATTCCATGAAACTTGAGTTGGTAAGATTGGGTTGCAAGAAGCTTGGCTTGTGGCTTGTCATTTTGGGATTGATTGACAGACGTTATCAAGCTAACTTACCGGCTAAGATGTCATGGTTACTTGTTCATGAAAGTTACTGGGTAAACATAAGAGTATGTTTTTCAACATTGAGAACTTGTATTTTGAAGAAATAAATCGTTTTACGTCAATATTTGGTTGCATAAGTTTGCGATTTTTGCATAAGCTATCTAACGGGGTATTACGATACTGGTGATGTTAATTGAGTTATTAAGATTTATGCGAATGATCTCGTTCTTTATTAGAAACCTCATAAAATGGTAATAAGCATCAATTTAGGTAAATGGTTAATTGGTTGGTTTTAATTGCTTGGGTGATTTGTAGTTATGTTACGTATTGAGTTGTCACTTGGTCTTATAGATCTGTGCGTCCTACTTGTGCTGATCTGGAGGTTTACGAATATCACCATGACTATGACACCGATTTTTAAGCTAATTGCTACAGTGTGTATTTTACAAGCAGCTCGATACTGCACGTCAACAGCAGTAACCACAACACTGAGACCTCCACCAAAGACAATGGCAGCAGCGGCGATTCCTCCTCTAAAGACAATGGCAGGTGCAGCGATTACACAGGAGGTTGCTGTGAGGGAGTTGGTTGACAAGTACTATGTTTGCCAGGTCAAGTGTAAGGGGGATGGGGAGAGGTTGGAGTGTGGGGTTAATGGGTGGTGGTGAGTTGGGTTTATGGGGATTTGTGGGTACTCGTGTCATGTGTATAATTCTCATTTAATTTGATAGGTTCCACAAAAAGTGTCATCGAGAGTGTGAGGGGATACAGCTGTCGCAGACGGAGAAGGAGTGTGACAAGTATGAGAAGGCGGAGTTTGAGATGTACTACAAGTGTCGTGAGAGGTGTAAGGGGAGGGGTGTGGAGAAGGGGTGTGGGGTTGATGGGGTTTGGTATGAGGATGGGTGTAGGATGGAGTGCTATGGTGGGTTGGTGATCGTTGAACTTGGTTTGTCAATGAGTTGAGTTAATTGAGCATTGATAAATTTGTAGGTATTCCAAAGACGAACAAGACGGTTTGTGAGAAGCTGGATAAGATTGCAGAGTGTGGGGATGAGTGTGTTGGGAAAGGGGTTGATGTCAAGTGTGGGGAGGATGGGGATTGGTAATGGTAATCCATTATTTTAACTTTTAATTGTTCTTTGTTAAGTTTTCGTTTTTGTTGAAGGTACGACAATGAGTGTCACATGAGGTGTTCTGGGGTTAAGGCGGGGGTGGAGGGGAAGGATTGTGAGATGAGGTGAGTATTTTAGTTGTTATGGAGATTAAACTGAGTGTTTAAATTGATCTTGGTGTTTTAGAGTGAACTTGGAAAAGTACTGGGAGTGTCAGGAGAAGTGTAAGGGGAAGGAGAAGAAGGAGGAGTGTGGTGAGGATGGGTACTATTACTTTAATTCTTGTCATCGGGGTTGTTATGGTGAGTTTATGAGGGGGGTTGGTTGGTGGTTGTGGTTTTGGATTGGTGTTGATTATTATTTTTAAATTGTGTAGGGGCTAAGCTTGGGGTGATGGGGAAGGACTGCTTGGCTTGAGGTTTGGGTTTGTTGGATTAAAATTGGTTGATTAAAAGTGTTGATTATTTGGCGAGTTATTTTCATGTGTGTTTTCTGTAAACATGTTAGTTAGCCTTGGAGTTTCCGTTTTCATAACTCGTGTTTCCAGTTTTTTTTAATCATAAGCGAACTTTTCGGTGACCACTCTAAATCTCACTTTACCCCTACTCGGTTGGAATATTAGGAACAAACTTGTTGCAGTTTGACGTTGTAGTAAAGAAATTTGTTAGTGACCACGCAAGTGTCTCGAGTTGCCCCATGCACTAAATCGTTTTTAAAACATTCAAACGTTACATTCTGTTGAGTTAATTGCACCGGATAAGAAACAATCTAATTACGGATGTAAAAGATTACACACCGAATTTTGAGAACGATGATTCGGATCGACGAGTTATAGTCAAATGTCATCAATCATGAATGTCAAATTGTACGAATAAGAGTACATCACAACAAACCCCAGTTAACAAATCCCGAATATTAAGTTACGAGGTAAACTGCAACTCGAGTCAATAGTTTAAATGACTTTTTACCATTAAAAGTACAAATATTCACATCCTACTCATGTTAATTTTGTAATTTTCCCCGTGGTATTAATCTGGGATTACCATTGGATCAATGAATGGTGAGTTAAGGTTAATCGTAGCTTTCCGTTTTTGAAAACGTTTTAGTTGTAAACTACTCGGTATAACGGTTACACGTGCAATGGTCACCTGTACGTTATGCATAAACTTTACCATCAGATCAAAAACATGTTTCCATGGATGCTACGTGTTATGCACCTAAATTGTTAAAAATGTTAAAAAACTTAATACTGCACATTCCCACTTAAAATCCCAAAATTTCTTGAGTTTGACATTGCCATGTCAAGTACCCTCATTTGGTCGTCAAAATTAACGTCAGTCGTGCATTTAGGAAATAAGAATCGTTTCAACTGTACCCCTCTCAAGAAACGAACCACGTCGTTAGCACAAAGTCCTTAACCCTGACATATCATCACATTATTTCATCATATCAAGTCATTCTGAAGAACGTGCTTTTGCGTCATTCCAGTAACAGTTGGCACAGTCGTTCTACTTTGTAAAGAACAACGATTGTTAGGTAACACACTCAACCATCCGATCAAAACAACTTGATTGTCAACCTGATAAGCACTCCACATCACCTGATAAACCACATCAAATATAAATCACCAAATCACAACCTTCTCATTCTACCACACCTCAAATCGTCATGCCAACCAAAAATGACCACACCACTCCCCCGTTCCCCATCCGAGTTAGAAATGGACGCGTTCTCAGAAACGACCGTGTTCATCCCAGAAGACAGAACACTCTCGCGAAAAACCTCGCTAGCCAGAGCACTCCCAAACGGCAAAGTATTCTCGAGGCACCCATCATACGAAAACTACAGCAGACGCTCGTCAATCGTATTTAGTAGAAAATCATCGCTAGCTTCTGGGAGCAACAGCAGGCGTACTTCGTTAAGGAGGCCTAGTACTATCGATGTACTCGTTATATCTGAGCCGTTGCCTGAGAGGGAAGTTACTACAGGAGTTGAACGTGTTAAAGGTAGTGACGAGGATGTTGAGGGTCTCTGTGTGGGTGAGGTATTGGAAAAGGACAAGATTACTGGATTTCTCAGTAACTATGCAGGGATACTACTAACGCTGGTCACTGGGTTGGTGTTTACTGTTGGCGGTGTTATTGTCAAGTACATGAGTGGGTATCATCCGTTTGTGTTGGCGTTTTATCGGTTTCAAGGAGTGCTCGTTCCTGGGTTGATCATGGTTGGGTATGCAAAGTATGTTGAGGGGGTGGACGTGTTTGAGCCTGTGTGGCCGGTTGGGGATAGGACTAAATGGAAGATGGTTGTTGGGTTGATTGTGAGTTGATGCGATTTAAATTAATTTTTTGAAATGGTCATGTAAATTATAACGAGTTAATTTTCGTACAGTTCCGGAGTATTTTTAGCTCGGCAGCGCTGTTCTTCCTGTTCTTTGGTTTGCAGAGGCTTGACGTTGCGGATACGCTTGTTATTGGGGCTTGTCAGCCTGTCTTTGTGACGCTCGTTGCTTACTTTTTTCTTGGGGAGGCTTGTGGGGTTGTTCCTGTGGTTACTGCGGGGGTGAGTGTGCTTGGTGTTGGGGTTATAGCGAGGCCTCCTGTGTTGACTGGGGGGGATTCTTTTGATTTTGATACGCTGGTGAGTGTGGGGACTAGATTAAATACACTTGTTTAATTCCAGTTCACTAAAACTCGTGTTTTAACAGATCGGCGCAGGATTCGCAATACTAAGCATGCTCGCAGCGACAATGGTGCTCGTTGTGATACGGTATCTCAAGGATGTGCACGTGTCTCTCATGACGTTTGTTCTAGGTGTGTGGGGGACACTCCTGAGTGTAGTGTGCTCTGTGGTCATTGGAGAGTTTAAACTACCTGAAACGCTGGAGCATTGGGTGCTAGCAGGGGCGTTGGCTGGGATAACACTACTAGGTCAAGTGACAATGACGCTGGCGTTGCAGTGCGAGCAGGCTGGGAGTGTGGCGGTTGTGAGGAGTTGTGACTGTCTCTTTGCGTTTATCTTGCAGTTTTTGTTGTTTGGGGTTGTTCCGGATTGGTGTAGGTGAGGGATGAACGTGTGTTTTTGTGGGTGTATTGGTGCTAATTTGGTTTGTTTTTAGTTTGACAGGTGCGGTGGTGGTTATCTTTTGTGTGGTGGTTACTACGTTTCGGAAGTGGGTGGGGTCGTTGGATGAGGGGGATGCTTTGAGGGGTCGGTTTTGGTTTGTTTTGGTGTGAGGTCGTGGGGGTTGGACTATTCAGTGAAGTGACTGTACAAAGTAATTGGTTTTAGCTGGGTTGTTTATACTTATTTTAAACTTGTTTAACAATTATTTTTACACTTTTGTATGCTCAAATAAATCAATGTTTTAAACGCATCCTCCATCGAAATCATAAAGTTTGTTGGCGATGAGGTTTAGATGATGATGAGTTTCAGGGGATTGCCAATCTACAATTGTGTTCAATTCAAATAATGTTCCGGGATTATCTTGCGATTGGATAGTTGGTCACGTGATGATGAAGAATAAAACATTTGTAACTAAAGCTTTGAGTTTCATTTTTAATTTCAATTGACTACGTATTGTACTGTGAGTATAAACTTGTGTGGTAAAATATAAAACTAGTTCCAACATTTCTGTTGTCATGCAAACGATCCATCACTCCCAACACCGTCACGAGGATCTTTACTGTCATGTTCACCGTTGGGATACTTCTCAGGAACATCGGTAGTCTCGTGTGTCTTTACACTGTCTGTTGCGGGTGTGTTTAGTGGGTTGTAAGGTAAAGGGGCTAGAGTTCCTAAAATACCCGTGTCCTTGGAAACGAATCTGAAGCTCTGGTTTAGTTTCTGTAGAATCGAGAGTTTACTTGTTAGTTCGTGTGTTAAAATTCCGTTATGTTCAATTGAGATATGATTGACCTTACCGATAAGGACTTTGTTACTTTGCTACAGGCTTCACAGCAAAATATCATGATGAAAATTAGGAATAATGCGACTATCACGCATGGTAACCAAGTGTCCATTTTGGGGAGTTAGGATTTTCCAGTGACTTACTGGTGAGGGTGGTTTATTTGTTTTTTTTTTGTCGCGAAAGGAACGGACTTAGTTCATATATTTTAATCGTCAAAGTTAAATTGACTCAGGTTAAGATTTTATTTTGAAAAAGTGTACAGACACACTACATTGTCGACTGGCTAAATCCGTTTCAATAAAGATTCAAAAAAACATACCACTGATACTACTAATGCTACACACCACACACCCCACGAACACAGCAAGTCATCAGTGAAAAAACCCCCGGAGCTATAGATCTGATCTTTAGCTATGCTATGATGTGTTAAGATTACAGGAGTTTTAGACAGGAATAACCCATTACAGAGTTTTGAGAAATCACGAGTTTACATGGGTCGTATCGTCCTATTGTTATGCATTGTACAACAGATAATGGGGTTTTGGGTAATTAGAGTGGTGAATGAGTCATGGGTAAGTGTAGATCGTCACTTATGATGTTATGAGTACTCAAAGATCTATTCTTGTTGCGTATTAATCTGTGTAAAGTGTATGTTAAATCACTGATTGTTCACATGACAACGTTATAAATCATACATGTGTCGGAGGAAATGCATTTACTATACAATAGTTTAATTTCATAAGAAATATATTTTACACCCGCTTCAAAATAGCTCGTGTAGAGAAAAGCTTGCTGCACTCTGAACAATGCCCTCGTTTCCTTTCCAGTCGACACAGCTCCAGACCCTGCAAACATGCGAAATCTTAAATTAACATTAATTCTTACATCCCATGACAACAAATTCGTTACTAACCTCGAACAAGCACATCTCACAAGTTACCCAAACCTTCTCGCTACATAAGGCTCTCCAACTGTCTTTGTGACAGTCAGTCTCAATCGAATGTCCACAGATCAACCTCTTTTGAACCTGTACTCTGCACTTGTATTCTGACCCGTTGTCATGGCAGTATATCGTTGCAGTGTGTCCGCAATTCAATTCTTTCTCTTTTTCAACAACGCAAGGGGTGCATTCCTCAGAGCAACCGTGGTCAGATGGACAAGGGTGACCTGGTTATTAAAATGGATAAATGTGATGAATCAACTCATGTGTAAAATCTATAGCAACCTACCTTGACGACAAACCTTCCCACAATCCTTAATCTTCTCTGTACACCTGTGAAGGTTCGGGTTAGCATGACACTCGACCATTTGGGTGTGCCCACAAATCGGGACAACTTTCGGAACCATTTCCCTGCACACAAATTTCTTGGGAAAAGTACTTGCTACACCACAACGAACGGTAACCTCATGACCACAGTCAAGTTGACGTTTAATCTCAGCACGACAATCACAAGCTCCAGAACAGTAATGTTCGGTATTGCACACATGACCAAACGCACATGTTTTCCGACAAAATTGCCTTTTCACACAGTTGTACGATTTATGATCAGGGTCATCGGTCACGTGACAGTTCCTCTGGCATACATGACCACAGTCCAGAGTTTTTACACACTTTTCTATGCATTTCGCTTGGGGTTTGCTCCAGCACTGGATCTTTCTCTGCAATAAATAATTTAACTGGGTAAATCAATAAATCCCGTTATTTTTTCATCTCAAGCCGTACCAACTCACTTGATGGTTACAACCTGGGAACACATGGTCCACCTCCACAACACACCTCGAATATGAATACAAAAACGAGAGCTTTACACCCCTGCCTCTAGCCCAAATACAAGGTCTCTCCACCTCATGTCCACACCCGAGAGTCTCTGTCACTATTTCCCTACATTCTACACTGTCCTGATCCTTATGACACTCGACCTCCGCATCATGCCCACATCGAAGTTTTTTGGTCACGACCCTACTACACTTGACAGTATCAGGATCAACGTGACACTCATCCTCGAGCTCATGACCTAACTTACAAACACCCTTGATAACCCTCTCGCTACACTTTACCCCACTTAACCCCACACCACAATCAACCTCAACGTCATGTCCACATCTCAAAGTTTTCGTAACCTTCACGGTGCAACAACAGGATACCCAACACGTCAATCCACACGCATGCCCGGAACTACATACTTTTGTACACGCCTCCATGCACTTGTAATCCTCATGACCCCCAACATGACAAACCCGTTTGCAAACATGACCGCAACGTAACACGCAACCACAAACATCACCACACCCCCCACCCACAAACTGGTCAAAGTCCTCCTTACAAGCTGCACTACTAACCTTCCCATGAGACCCACAAACAAGCTCGAGAGCCCTACCTACCGCACGCCTCTTGACCAACTTTTCGTAAATATCCCTCCAAGTGGCACTCCTACGTTTCATACACCCCATGTTCCCTACAACGTACAACCCGTGACGGGCCCTTGACAATGCTACGCAGATCCTGTTGTCTATTCCTATAAACCCTACGTTGTCGTGTGGGTTGCTCCTGACTAGTGATAAAACGATAATGTCGTTTTCTTCGCCCTGGTAGTTGTCTACTGTCGTGATTCTAAGTCCTTGGGTGACGTGGTGTTCGAGGAGTCGTTTTAGCACGAACATTTGACCAGTGTAGCCTGTTAGTATTGTTATTTTGTCGTGGGTGTGGAGTTTTAACAGGTAGGTTGTTAGTCCGGTGATGAAGTCTGCTTCGAACTTGTTTGATTTGCTCTGGGCGTCAGTGTCCTGTGTAACACGAGTTTGTGAGATATGACCTTTATGACGGAAATTTGTAAATGGCCATGCATAAAAACTATACACTCACCCCATCCTCCATAAACCCATGATCAACAAAATACATGTCCCTCTTAAGCCCTTTAACATGAGGATACCGATACACGCTATTATGGTTCAACAGCTCGTCATAAACAGTCCCGACCACCAAGTCAGCAATCTCAGGTCGCATCCGATGTTGAGTTTTTAAAGTGCAACACTTGACACCATTCAAGATCATCCGCTCAAATAACGACACGTTCATACGGTACTTTGTCTCCAGCTCGTACACACAAGTGGAAGGGCGGAGTTGTAAGTGGTCTCCGATTAGGATGAGTTGTTTGCAGTGCCCTGTTAGTGATGTTATCACGTGGGATTCTAGTATTTCTGCTGCTTCTTCGACGATCACTGTGAATTTAGGAAAATATGTTTTACAATTTAGTAACGGTATTTCTAGACGGTTAAAAGTGTTTTTTGTGGTTGGTTATCGCGCAACGTTTTAAGAATTTTAGCTACACATTTCCGCAGATTGACTTGTGGCAGAAAAAGCTTGTGTTTCTACGGAACAGGGTACTTTAACTCCAAATATTTGATGAGTTATCATGATTAACTTTAATAATTTTTAGAGTTAAAACATGTTAACTCTGAATATTTGAAAGATAAAGTCTGATAACTCTAAAATTGGATACCAATCACTAGCAATTTTGTATACAAATTTTTGGCTGCTATTTTTCATGGTAACTTGAAGTTTAGGACACGTTGAATTCAAATATCTTACGCGTTATCATCAATAACTTTCATAATTTTTAGATTTAAGTAAGCTAACTCCAAATACTTCACAATTTAACCATGATAAACCATCTACAAATCAAATTACCACGTTTTAACTCACCAATCTCCGGCCTAACCCCATCAACCAACCCCCTCATCTTGGCAGCCCCAGTAGTAGTAAACCCAACAACATCAGACTCCATCACCACACGCTTATCCAACTCCATCCTCTCGTCACTCAACCAATCCCTCACAACCGGAACCCTCTCATTCTCGTACTCGTCAACCATTTCAACAGCCAACCGCCTCGCCAACTTGACCAAGTTAAAATAAATCCCCCACCTACAAGCCAACGGAACACTCTCAACATCACAAGCAAGCACATACTTGTCACCACCCTCAGGCAGAAAGAACAACCTATCCACCGTCCTCACCAACTTGGTCAAAACCTCGTAATGCTCGTACAAAAATCTGAAAAACTCCAACCTATCCTTTTGATCATCCAACCTTGCCCTCAAACGACTCAACCTCGCTTCTTCTTTCCTGCTCAAGCCACGATCCTCGAGTTGTCCCACCACTGACTCCAGCTTATCCACCTCATACCCACACCTACTAACCGAACACCCATACGAATACTGATGCCAGTTACGCTCTGTAAACAACAACTCGTCAATCAGCTCATCATTATCAAAATCCTCTACCCTATCACGAAGCAACTCGTCCATGTCATACTCTTCATTCCCCACACGTACGTTTCGCCTTTCTCGAACACGTGTCCTCGTGTTGTCATGACACCCGTTGTCACGTTGTCGTGTTCCCTCCCGACCTTTAAAACTAATCACATCGTACCGAGAAACACCAAAGCACGTATGCACCGCACTATCAAGTATACTCTGCCCATAGTGCCCATCAGCGTTCGGGCTTGGTATTTACCACGTGGTAAATATGCTGGTAAATAATGGTAAATAACGCACTGTGAAATGGAGCTTAAAGTGGTAAATGGTAAATATGGGATATTCACTGTTCTCGTGTTGTTTTTTCTGCATGCTTTGCTACCAAAACAAGCAGCAGGCTAACCAGAGAAATATGGCAGTGGGAAGAAACAACAAGAACACGGTGCAGTGTTGAGTGGCAAATGTGCACAGTGCACAGTAATGCACAACGGGAAAAAGTTTGTTGTTTACGTGTTTCTGTTGGTTAGTTGGTACGACAATGATGCCAGAATAGCCGCCAGAATTATGAAGCTTAAAATTCAATTATAATGTGACTATGAAAAGTTAACTACTGTGATTCTAATTAGTTAATTTATACATATTGAGTCAATCATCAAGACAAAAAATTAGTTTGTTGGGCTCAGGTTTTTAAGAACATTTTCCCATAAAGAAATAAAAAGCCCTGGCATTGTCAGGGATTCTGGATAAATTTAACTACTGTAAAGTTAATTTTCAATTAATTATTATTAATTTTTTCATGCTAATATTAATTCAGCGTTTGGAAATCATTTTTTAAAATGCTTTAGAACATCAGCTGTTGCATGTCAGCTTGTTTGTGACCTGACCAGTGAGCCCTTCAACCTAACTCCAAGATGAAGATGACACTGACCCTATAACTGGAGACCTTACTGACAATGATAGCCTTTCTGGAGAACATGCCAATGGAGACTAATTGCTGTAGCTGTGATGATGACTCCCCTTCGAGATATGCTCCCTATGGTCCTTGACCTTAGCTCCGGTCTATCAACTGCTTTGGTTGGATTTCAAGGGGGGATGGTCCTTGGGACTGTCTGCTCTGCGATCATGGGTGCTCTGAACTTTTCAAACTGGAGTCCTGCTGCAGGTACTCGAGCCTTTGGAATTTAAACTGCTGCTGCTGGTGATGGCGAGGGAGGGGGCCTTAAATATATTACGTTAGATGTCGTGATCACTGTTCTCTTCCAAGCTGGGGTGAGGGTGTCTTCAAGCATTTGGAATGAGTTGTTGGATAATTTGTCAAGGGCTCGGGAGATCCGGAGCTAGAGGAGATGCCAATGACTAGGGCCAAGGTAACCAAGAAGACAATGGGGACCGCCCGCAGCCGGGGAATTAAAAAGTCAGTTGGGTCTTCTTCAAGCGGGCAGACATGTGGGGATGGGTGGAGTGAAAAGGAGGAGATGAGCAGCGAAGATAACACGGATGGGATGAGGACGGATGTCTTTGAAGACTATGATTTAGATTTAGATTAGATTAGATTAGATTGCTTTATTGTCTTTCAAAATCAGTTGCCTGCTTTCCAATTTGTGACATGATAGAT